>JAJHSJ010000008.1:74278704-74402091 GCA_021015155.1 Magnolia officinalis | reverse complement strand
TTTTTTTTCGAATTTATTTAGAATTTATTTCTATTTTCTACTCTCTTTTCTCGTGGATTCGAGAAGTCTCTGTGAGGGTCCAAGAAGTTCCGTGGATTCGGAATATTTATCCTCTTGAGGAAGACGGTGCTCGACCTCACGTCCTCCCCTGCGTCATGTTCGCAATAATCCTCAACAGAAACCCATAGTTAAAGGGAAGACCTCCACTGTTGTGATCCAACAGAAATCCAGAGGTCTTCCATTTAATGTCAAAAACAGAATTTTAGCTGCAACTTTTGCTGAAGAATCTCCTGACAGTTTTGAGAACTCTGGATTCCTTTCTGCCAGAGATTTTCCCTTTGAAACTTCCAGTGACGTTGCAGCTGTGGATTTTTGAAAAAATTTTGAATCTTTTGTTGCACCTGTGGATTTTTGAAAATTTTCCAAATCTTTTGCTGCAACTTCAATGGAAGAATCTCCCATCAATTTTGACAACACTAGATTACACTTTGCCAGAGATTTTCCCTTTGAAATGGCAGCATCTGCATCCCCAACATTGTTATTCTCTCCAGTAACTCTGAAGCGAGTAGATTGTCCTAAAGAATCTGCCTTTGATGTTGAAAACCCTAGATCCTCCTTCGCAGGAGATTTTCCCTTCGAAACAGTGGCGTCAGCATTACCGATATTGTCAATTCCTGTCCCTGTAGCAACTGTGCAGCCATGGGTTTTTCAGAAGAATTCACCTTCGATTTTGAAAACCCTAGATCCTTCTCAGCAGCAGGAGATTTTTCTTCTGAGGCATGGGATCTCTTCACGCTCCTCTCTACAAACCTAGATTCGCGCCATCCCTTTGACAAACTACTCCGACAACACCTGGAGGATCATTGACAACATCTGCTGCATTATCTCCACCGACGATCCTCAGCGGTGCGGAAGAATCTCCCTTTGGCTCTGAAGACCCTAAATCTGGAGATTTTCCAATAAAAAAATCGAGACTGATCCTCTCAAAGAACCCTAGATCCTTCTCCACCAAGGATTTTCCCTTCGAATCGATCCTCAAAAGTCCTACATCAAGAGGGGAGAGAGATCGAGAGGGAGGGGGCCAGGAATGGGGAGTGAGGGAGAGAGAGAGAGATCTCGCGAGAGGGCCGGGAGGGTTAGGAGTGAGAGGATTGGGGTTGGAATTAGGCACATGTGTTGGTTCTGGAATGGTAAAAAATAGTTCCACATTTGATACGGTTTTAAACCGTTTCAAAACCAAAAAAGTACCCGTTCCTGAATGGCCTTTTTGGTGTAGTGACAACCATATCTACCAGATGACCCAAAAGTCTAGCCGGTCTATCCATCAGGTGGGCCACCTTAGAAAACTACAAACACCAAAAAAAAAAAAAAAAAAAAACCTCCGAACCTGTAGCCCATGTGATGATTGGAACCGACCTGACTTTCGGGTCAAGCTGATCATCATGGTGGGCTCACCAGATACGCTTGTGAGAAGGCATACAAACAACACAGTCGGCCCCATAGTAAGATGAATAACTTCCATGCATGATGATGTGAACCAAGTTTCCATGCACGTGAATAACTTTTCCGTGCGGTTGAATAAGTGTTGCAGAAATGGGCCCCACATAGTGTGTATCACAGGGACGCGGTGGTTGGTGATGGTGACCTGGACACCAACCAGCTAGCCGGTGTCAAAGCGCTGTGGCCCTACTAGTGTGTTTTATCCATGCAGTCCATCCATTTTGCATGAGCCCAAAAATAGGCAGATCCAAACCTAAATGGACCATACCACATGAAATACCCAGTTATGGGGCTACTGCCAGAAGCTCAGAAAATGAATGCAATTGAGGTGTATAAGATCTCTAGGGCCATGTTCTTGGTGGCGCTCTTCGCCACTGTCCCGGGCGACTGGGACTTTTCTGTCCTCATTGATCAGATTGGACAGTTTACGATCCAGCTCGGCGGGTTCTCATGATGTCCATTTTCATGGCAGCTGTTGGATTCCAGTATAGTGAGGTAAGGAGCAATTCTTGCGACGGACAATCCCCGTCGGGATTTTCCGACGGTCACATATTCCACTTTGTGGTGTTCTTTGAGCTTACCTTCTTCTTTGCGAATTTTGGGCCTAACAACACAACGTTCATCCTGCTGGCTGAGCTGTTCCTGGCGAGACTCCGGTCCACCTGTCATGGGATATCGGCAGCTGCCGGGAAGGCGGGGGCCATTATCAGTGCCTTCGTAGTCCAGAGATACACAGTACTCCATGTGGACAAGAACGATGATAAGATCAACGGGCCATTATTGGGCTATCGGTGGTTAATTTCATCGGATGTTTGTTCACTTTCATGTTGCCGGAGACCAATGGCTGATCGCTCGAGGAGACCTCAGGCGAGGACAAGGATCTCGGCGGTGGGAGGGAGGAGAATGGGAGGAATTCAACGGCTGAGATCTACCCTATAGTGGAAATGGTTTAAGTTAATGGGACTGATTTAAGGGTGCTAAGACGGGAGTGGCTTGCTCAGGTGGTAGACTCTAGGAGTTTCAACAGCCGGTCAAGGGTTCAAGTATGGTGGTGAAATTCCACTAGCGTGGGTGTGTGGGGTGTGTGTGTGTTGCGTGTTTTTTTTTTTTTTTTTTTTTTTTTTTTACAAAAGAAGTATGATTCTAGCTTGCCTGATGATGATTTAATGGGCTCCCAAATTCAACAAATCAACATCTATCAAACTTAAGTGGGATTATCTGATTAATCTGATTTTCGGTTTATGGCCAATCTACAGTCGGTCCCACTATTGGACGGTTCAGATTTGAAGTAAATGCGATGTACATAATAGAAAAACCACCCCAACAATGCTGTAGTTTGGAGTATGGTTTGGATCGAAAAACCACCCCAACAATGCTGTAGTTTGGAGTATGGTTGGATCGATGCATCTTTGTTTTTCTGTCTACTGTGGAAGTCGTGTTTACAAACACGACTTCATGAAATTTCATGATATTTGGTACAACCAAACGCTCCTAACAAGAAAAAATAATAATAATAATAATAATAATAATGTGGTAATTTCCCTGGTGTGTGGCCCATGGTTGGTTCATCAAAGCCATTGATCTGATGGTCCCCTATCATGAATGTACCATACCCAAATCGATTGTAATCTTTTTTAGAGGAGAAAAAAACTTTGATACTCTGGCAGAGTGAGATGGATGATACACATGCACTTAGAAATGACTTAAAAATTGCATATGTGGAATATAAGTAATTCAAATTACACATAGAATGATAAGAACATCCGATGTTGAAGATTTCTGAGGCAGTTACCATCAGCTGTTTGCCTAGTCAGATCAACGGTCTGGATCACTGATCCATAATCCCACATGTACATGGGAATTGGCTGATGAGCAGGAATTTATGATGCTGTTTGTCTAGTTAGATCAACGGTCTGGATCGCTGATCCACGTTCCCACATGTATGGGAAATTGTCTGAAGGGCAGGAACTTATGATGCTGTTTGCCTAGTCAGATCAACGGTCTCGATCACTGATCCATGGTCCCCCATCCAAGCGGATTGCGCGGTAACCCCAACACCACTGATATCCCTGATGATCAGACTCTGTAGGGCCCACTGTGATGTATGTGTTTTATCCACACCGTTGTTTCGTTTTGCCAGCTCATTTTAGGCTCATACCTTAAAATGAGCTGGCAAAACGGATGAATGGTGTGATTAAAAAAACATAAATCATGGTGGGCCCCACAATGTCCGGTCACTGGGCCAGTAGTGCATCAAACGGCTGGGAATTTATTGCTGTTACATTGTCCCGTTTCTTTGAAAGGCAACACTATTCCTTATTTGATTGGAATTCTTTGATTACATTTCTAAGATTTGTTTAGGATTATTTAGAGGATGTAAACTCTTTTTTATATCATTCATTCAGTCAACAAACTTCTTAAGATGTTTCTTATTTTCTCTCATGGATTCAAGAAACCTCTTGTGGATTCAAGAGTGCCTTGTGGATTCAAGGTATTTATTATCAATTGAGGAAGACGGTGATTGACCTTATCACATCCTTCCCTGTGCCATGTTGGATACCTTAATATAACTTATATGCTTAAGCAAAAAAAGATTGCTTTTCTATTAGAGTGGAGTGTGATTGAAGGTGTTCATAGAGCTGTACACGAGCAGACTAAGGCTCGAGTATTTGCTCGACTCGACTCGGAATACTCGACTCGTCTGAGTTAGAACCGAGTACGAGCGGGTTCCCACGACTCGTTTACATAACGAGTAGAGTACGAGTCTAGAGGTACTCGACTCGTTCCTCTATATATAAGCCCGCCCCAAAAAACCCCCCCCCCCCACCCACCCACCCACCCGTTTTTCATTTTCAACTAGAGTGAGTAGCCGAGCGCCCAAAAAACCCTACCCCACCCACCCGTTATTTTCAACCAGCGAGCGCCCAAACCCTTCTTCCCGCTCGTTTGGAAAAAAAAACTCTCTCTCTCTCCCCTCCCTCTTCCAGCGCTCGTCCGGACCCTGGTTGTCTATCTTCTTCCCCCCCCCCCTCTTCTCTCTCTCTCTCTCTCTCTCTCTCTCTCTCACTCGCCCCTGTCCCAAAAAATCCTACCCCACCCACCCGTCATTTTCAACCAGCGAGCGCCCAAACCCTTCTTCTCGCCCGTTTGAAAAAAAAATCCCCTCTCTCTCCCCTCCCTCTTCCAGCGCTCGTCCGGACTTCGGCCGTCCCTCTTCTTCCCTCTCTCTCTCTCACACTCGCCCCTGTCCCCTGTCCGGCGGTGCTAGACCCTGCCGTTCGTCCCTGCGGCCTGTCGGTGCTCCTGTCCGGTGACGGAGCTCGTCCCTACCAATTGTTCCGTTTAAAATCGTCCCTGCCAGGCTGCCACTCGTCATCGCCCTGCCCTGCACGCAGCTGCCGGTCGTTCCTGCCCAGCTCGCCCGGTAATGTGTGGATTTTTTATTTTTTATTTTTTATTTTTAGAAATTGTTTAATATATGTTAATATAGAATTTGTTTAACATAATTTTGGGATTAACCTGATATTTGTGTTTTCCCTAAATATTCGGTGGATAATCAGTTGTTAATATAGAATTTGTTTAATATAATTTTGTTAATCAGTTGTTAATATATTTCATATTTGTGTTAATATAGAATTTGTTAATCAGTTGTTAATATATTATGTTAACCTGATATTTATTAATATATTTGTGTTATATATTTGTTAATATATATTAACTCGTGTGCTCAACTCGTGTGCTCGTACTCGGACTCGACTCGAAAACTCGAACTCGACTCTACTCGTTTACTACTCGTACTCAGCTCGTACTCGGGCGAGTAGAGTACAAGCAGGGGGGCCCTGCTCGTTGGCTGAGTAGAGTCGAGTACGAGCAGCACTCGGGCGTTAAGAGCCGAGTACGAGTAGGGCGATACTCGACTCGACTCGACTCGTGTACAGCTCTAGGTGTTCACAATAATCCTAAACAGAAACCCATAGTTAAAGGGAAGACCTAGGGAAGACCTCCACTGTTGTGAACCAACAAAAATCCAGAGGTCTTCCATTTAATGTCAAAAACAAAATTTTAGCTGCAACTTTTGCTGAAGAATCTCCTGACGGTTTTGAGAACTCTAGATTCCTTTCTGCCAGAGATTTTCCCTTTGAAACTTCTAGTGACGTTGTAGCTGTGGATTTTTGAAAAAATTTCAAATCTTTTGCTGCAGCTGTGGATTTTTGAAATTTTTCCGAATCTTTTACTGCAACTTCAATGGAAGAATCTCCCATCAATTTTGACAACACTAGATTACTCTTTGCCAAAGATTTTCCCTTTGAAATGGCGGCATCTGCGTCTCCAACATTGTTTATTCTCTCCAGCAACTCTGAAGCAGTAGATTGTCCAAAAGAATCTGCCTTTGATGTTGAAAACCCTAGATCCTCCTTCGCAGGAGATTTTCCCTTCGAAACAGTGGCATCATCATCACCAATATTGTCAATTCCCTGCAGCAGCTCCGCAACCATGGATTTTTCAGAAGAATTCACCTTCGATTTTGAAAACCCTAGATCCTTCTCAACAGCAGGAGATTTCTTCTGAGGCATGGGATCTCTTCACGCTCCTCTCTGCAAACCCTAGATTCGCACCATCCCTTTGACAAAACTACTCCGACAACACCTAGAGGATCATTGACAACATTTGCTGCATTATCTCCATTGACGATCCTCAGCGGTGCGAAAGAATCTCCCTTTGGGCTCCGGAGACCCTAAATTCGAAGATTTTTCGATAAAAAAATCGAGACTTGATCCTCTCAAAGAACCCTAGATCCTTCTCTACCAAGGATTTTCCCTTCGAATCGATCCTCGAAAGTCCTACATCAAGAGGGAGAGAGATCGCGAGGGAGGGTCAGGAATGGGGAGTAGGAGAGAGGGAGAGATCTCGCAAGAGGGCCGGGAGGGTTGGGAGTGAGAGGATTGGGGCTGGAATTAGGCACGTGTTGGTTATGGAAAGATACAAAAAAGTTCCACACTTGATATGGTTTTAAACCGTTTCAAAACCAAAAAATACCCGTTCCAGCCCTGCCTTTTTGGTGTAGTAAAGTCTAGCCGGTCTATCCATCAGGTAGGCCACGTTACAAACCAACAATACACCACAAAAAAAAAAAAAAAAAAAAAAAAAACAATACACCACAAAAAAAAAAAAAAAAAAAAAAAAAAAAAAAAAAAAAAAAAAACAACCACCTCCGAACCTGTAGCCCACGTGATGATGGGAACTGACCTGACTTTCACAGATATTTGGTACAACCAAACACTCCTAACAAGAAATAATAATAATAATAATAATATAATAATAATAATAATAATAATGTGGTAATTTCCCTGGTGTGTGGCCCATGGTTGGTTCATCAAAGCCATTGATCTGATGGTCCCCTATCATGAATGTAACATACCCAAATCGCTTGTAATCTTTTTTAGAGGAGAAAAACTTTGATACTCTGGCAGAGTGATGGATGATACACATGCACTTAGAAATTACTTAAAAATTGCATACGTGGAATATACGTAATTCAAATTACACATTGAATGATAAGAACTTCCGATGTTGAAGATTTCTGAGGCAGTTACCATCAGCGGTTTGCCTAGTCAGATCAACGGTCTGGATCACTGATCCATAATCCCACATGTACATGGGAATTGGCTGATGAGCAGGAATTTATGATGCTGTTTGCCTAGTTAGATCAACGGTCTGGATCGCTGATCCATGTTCCCACATGTATGGGAAATTGTCTGAAGGGCAGGAACTTATGATGCTGTTTGCCTAGTCAGATCAACGGTCTCGATCACTGATCCATGGTCCCCCATCCAAGCGGATTGCGTGGTAACCCCAACACCACTGATATCCCTGATGATCAGACTCTGTAGGGCCCACTGTGATGTATGTGTTTCATCCAAACCGTTGTTTCGTTTTGCCAGCTCATTTTAGTCTCATGCCTTTAAATGAGCTGGCAAAACAGATGAACGGTGTGATTAAAAAAACATAAATCATGGTGGGCCCCACAATGTCCGGTCACTGGGATAGTAGTGCATCAAACGGCTGGGAATTTCTTTGAAAGGCAACACTATTAATTCCAAGGCTTGGACCTGATCACTCGCATACACTATACTATCCCTACCAAGTCATCTAGGCCGCACGTCATGAAAACCCCCGTGTAGGTAAATTCCTACCGTTGAAACTTCCCTGGGTCCTCTATGATGTTTATATACCATCCATACCGTTCATATGGTCATTACTATTAGTATGAACTGGAAAAACAAAAAATAGCCTGATTTTAAAACTTATGTGGCCCACACATGTTTCAACTGTAGACATTCTACGGGCCACTTGATTTTTGGATTTGGGTCATTTTGGGTCCATGTCCTTACATGATCTAGAAAAAAAAAACCAATGGACGGAGTGGATTTCCCATAAACATCACGGTAGGCCCCACATATCAGGAAATCCGCGTCCTAACGAGCAGGAGACCATTGTCTTGTTGGTAACGACTTTTCAGAAAAGCCGTTACTTCCAAGGTGAATTTCTTGTTTAAATCACAGCCAGAACTTCCAAACACCAAGTTCGCTAATTCCACACGCGACGGTATATGCCGTATCATACATATGTGGTCACGCGTGCAAATATGAGACACGTGTATGAGATCTGTTTTTTTCATATGGTTGAAAATAATCCTTAGTTCTTCTTTATGAAAACTCAAAACTATTCATTTTTAAGTGCGCCTAAATTGCACAAGTAATTTGACAGTTAAAATTTCCTTCTTTGTACCCATTCATTTTTTTAAATATGAAGTGACCCACCTGAGTTATAAAATGACCAGAATTTTATTCCAGAAGATCTAAACATAGTAGATCACCTGATTAATGGCTAAGATCTCACAAATGTATAACAAAGAGACAGATTCGCTAGTGCGAGTATGTATATGGCTCCAACACGTGTGTGGAATTAGCCACCTCTCCCATACGCAATCCAGATAAAACAGAAACGAGCACCCAAACGAGCTCCAACACGTGTGATTTAGGGGCCTTTTGGTTGCACTTCCACGGTAGGGGTTTTTGGATAAAGCGGTCCAAACCTGCTTTTTCAGATGAGTTGGCCCTTAGCAGCCTACTTCTTTGATGATTTTGGGGTCCATTTTCATACACTTCCACAAATTAGTGTTTTTTGACAGTTTGTTTTATAATGTCCATTTTGTCAAGCAGAAGGGGATTCCGCAAAGTCGCATCGTAATTGTTGTTTGGAACAAAACTGGGCTCAAACACTCCATGGGAGGGTGCATCTAAACGGGCCTTAGTAATCTAGTAGCTCCTTAAAAACAGAGAGACGTGAGTCAAAAGTAAGGGGAGACTTGACTTTTAAAGTAGAATCTGGGCCTAAACCCATCCAGTCATGGGCCCAAAATAGTCCTAAGATGAACCTGCAAAATGGATGGACGGAATGGATGTTGCACATAGATTATGGCAGACCACATATAGCTACCACCTACTGGAGCATCTTTTATGCAGGGGCACAGCCAATTCACATCCATTCATCTCCGAAGTTCACAGCAGGCAAGAAATAAAGGAATTGAATACCACCGTCGAAAATTTCTTTAGGATCATAGAAGTTTTGTATTAGGCTGATATTCATATTTTCCATTCATGCATGTAAGAATCGCCTTATGAACATGTTAGATGGACGGCATGGATGAAACACATACATCATGGTTGGGCCCACAGAGCATCCACCACTAGCCATTGGCTGGTGGCAGGGGAGTACCCAGTCCGTTTCCACTAAAAAAAGGGAGTGTGACTCAAAAGTAGTGGGAGACTTGACTTTTGTTCATAACCGAATGTAGAGAAGAATGATCCACACTTCTGGTATTGAGTGTATACATGTGCATAAATACAACTTATATTTACAAGTATCAGATCTAGATCTTGCTTTTATGAGAATACAAAAACATGTGAATGTATGTTCCTTTCGTGGATATGAATCCTGCATTTGGATGGATGCAAGGTGTAGGGCCAAGCTCAGCCCCTCACAAATCCAGGAATGAATACTCCTTTTCGGAATGAATGATATGGACATCAAGTAGCAATTTCAAATCAAGTTTGAGACTGTACTTTGGATTTTAATATGTGTTTGAATGTACAATTGAGATGAAATGGCATACTTCATTCAACAAAGAAGAAATGATGGTATTGTAGTCACCGTCGTTAATGATTCAACATGAAGAAGTAGTTTTACCTTCATTAAACATTTCTAATAGTAGGTCGACCTACTAGAGTTTATGAGGAATTCCAATTATTATCAGCTATCTGAAGGCTGTGATCATGTAATTTCAAGTATTGTTTCCTGTGGAGTGGTGCACTTGAATTTTGGATTTGCCTTATTTTTGGGCCCATCCCTTAAAAGAAGCTGGCAAAATGGATGGACTACATGGATAAAACACATACATCATGATAGGGCCCGTGATAGGGCCGACAAAATTTTAACATCATTACCTTGGAAAACATTTTCACCTATTGAAAGTTACTCATCTTACTGTGTGGGGTGACTGTGTTATTTTTATACCATCCCACAAGCACATTTAGTGAGCCCTGCCATGATTATCAGCTTGGACCAAAAGCCAAGTCAGTTCCAATCGTGAGGTGGACTACAGGCTGAGGTTTTTTTTGGTGTATTATAGTTTTCTAAGGTGGCCCGCCTGATGGTTGGACCAGCTAGATTTTGGGGTCATCTAGTCAAGTTAGTCCATGGTGCAAATATTGCTGGGGTTGGATCTCATAATTACCGTCTGGGCCTAACAGCACTTTAAAAAATAATTTTAAAAAAATGATAAGGGGATGCATAAAATAGATTCTTTGGTGATTTAGGGCCTGTTTGGATCCACTTCCTCAATAGGGTCTTGGAAAAGGGGTTCCAAACCTGCCTTTGGTTGAGTTGGTAGCCTGCTTGGATGATTCTGGGGTCATTTTCTTTCACTTCCTCAAATTGTTTTTTTTTTTTTTTTGAGTTTATTGTTTTATAGCATCTATTTTTTAAAAGCAGCGGAAGGAGATTTTGCAAAGTCACACCATCAATTGTTTATCAATCAAAACTGCTCTCAAAACACCCTGGGAGGGTGCATCCAAAATGGCCCTTGGAATGGGAGCAGATTAGGTGAGACCGCAGATCCACTGAGGTTGGTGGGACCCCTGACTTGGGGCCCACTGTAATGTATGTGACTACATTCACGCCATTCGTCCATCCCTATTGAAAGCTCATTTAAGAGCATGATCCAAAAAAAGAAGCAGATCCAAATCTCAGGTGGACCACAATACAAGATACAGTGGTAATTAATTGACCAATAAAAGCTTCTCGTGTGCCACAGAAGTTTTGGATCAAGCTGATATTTGTGTAGTCTCTTCATCCAGATCTTTGTGACCTTATCAAGAGGTTGATGGAAAATAAACATTCCAGTGGGCCCATGAAATTTTTAGTGGTGGGGATTCAATCACTACTGTTTCATGTGGTATGATCTACATAAGATCTGAATCTACTACATTTTTAAACTAATGTCGTGAAATGAGCTTTCAAAACGGTTGGATGGTGTGGATTTAATTCACATACATCACTACGAGCCCCACAGTCAAGGGTCTCACTCACCTATGAAATCTAGTAGCTACCTAAAAAGGGGAACGTGACTCAAAAGTCAGGGCAGACTTGACTAATGTAGAATTTGGGGGCAAACCCATCCAGTCATGGGCCCAACTCCTTGAAATCTGCTAGCATGAACAAAAAAAAAAAAAAAAAAAAAAAAATTCCTTTTAAAAGGAGGGGAAACCTGACTTGAAAAGTATAATTGGGGCCCAAATTATTTTTGGTCCTACTAATCAGAATTTGATACTCCTTGCAAAAGAAGAGACTTGACTCTAAACGAGGAAGACAAATCCAAATCCATTCAGTCCAACCCATACGGCACTCCTTGGAATATCGTTGATGCTATACGAGAATCACATGTATGTGCCTTTAAGCTCTATGAGGGCAGTTGTAACGTCTGTGTTACTCCATTCTTTGTGCCAGCCCATGTTAGGAGGTGATGTTAAAAATAAAAAAGATTCAGTAACTAAAGTGAGCCGTTGAGATTTGAATATGCCTTATTCAAATCTCAATAGATAAAACACAAACATCACAAGTGGACCTCATAGAGCGTAGGATAAGATTAGATTACTAATTCCTGATTACAAGCAATTCGCATTTGATGCCACTTTCCTGTGCCTTCGCATACAAGGAGTCCCATAGGCATAGGCAGAAGCTCTATTCATCTATTTCACTGGATCACCTTAGGAGATGAGCCCAGTCACGAGGCAGATCCAATACTCATGTGAATCACACAATAGGAAATAATCCTAACATGAACCCGCAGAACTGATGCACCGAAATGGATGTCGCACATATATCAGAAAATGCGAATGCTTCGTTTAATCCTTTGTGCAAGTGCACATAATAATAACCCAAACGGTTAAAATAATGTTAGAAACTGTGGATAGTTCATATACTTAAAATGGCTCTAAATAAATTATTCCATCCATCATATCAATGTCTAAAATATGTCCATTGTTATGAACTGGGTCAGTCTAGATCGCGTGTGTGCATGTGTTCTACAAAGAGGGAAGGACCTGCATTCAATGAACAAACGCAAATCATGAGATAGGTCCAATGGAACTGATTTCAGCTATTACTCTCCATCTAAGTTAAGGTCCACAAACTGCGGTAGTCTAGATAGTGTGCCTGCCTGTCTAAGTTAGGGTCCACAAATTGGACCACGCCACAAGAAACAGTGTGATTGAATACCCACCATTAAAAACTTCTTGGGGCCAATGTAATGTTTATTTGCCACCCAATCTGTTTATAAGGTCACAAAGATCTGGATGGAGGGATCACAGGCACAGATATCAGCTTGATCCAAAACATTTGTAGCCCCACATTAAGTTTTAAATGGTCAATCACTAATGTTTCTTTTGGTGTGGTCTTCTTGAGATTTAGATCTACTTAATTTTTAGGATCATGCCTTAAAATGAGCTTTCAAAATGGATGGATGGCATGGATGTAAAGCACATACATCAAGGTGGGCCCTACGTGAGGGATCCACTAAAGCCGTGCACTCCAAAACTAACTGGCATCCTATAAGCGTTAAGGACACAGCTTCGAACCGAGTCGAATCGGAAACGGATTGGCTACCCCGGCCAACCCCGTGGTTAGTGGTCGGTGCTATGTGGGCCCCACCATGATGTATGTGTTTCATCCATTCCGTTCATCCATTTTTACAGATCATTTTAGGGCCATAACCCAAAAATGAGAGGAATATAAATCTCCGTTGGACCACACCACAGGAAAACAGTAGTGATTGGATATCCACCATTAAAATCCTCCTAAGGCCCACTGTATTATTTATTTGACATCCAATCTGTTGATTAGGTCATACAGGCCCAGATGAAGGGAAAAAACAAATATCAGCTTGATCCAAAACTTTTATGGCCCCCAAAAGGTTTTTAATGGTCGACACTCATTCAACACTATTTCCTGTAATGTGGTACACTTGAGACTAGTATATAACTCTGTTTTGGTTTCGTACCATAAAATGATTTTCAAAATTAGATGGACCGCATGGATGAAACACATACATGATGGTGGGCCCACACAGCACCGACCATCAGCCATTGGCTGTTGGCAGGGGGAGTAGCCAATCCATTTCCGTCGAATCAAACTTTTTCGAGTAGAGTCGAGTGAGCTAACCGAGCTAACTCTGCTCGTGTACAGCCCTAAGGACACTAGAGCTCTGTGGGGCCCACTGTGTTGTCCGTAACATCCACTCCATAGATCAGGTGCGTCTCAGCATGTCAAGCCGTGGGTGAAATGCCCATGACATCTACTTCAACCAACCCATTGAATTACGGTGGTTCAACAATACAGGTGGGCCCCATTGAAAATCAATGGTGGGTGAGGGTCTCCACTGTTCCATATACTTTGGTATACCTGAGTTTTGGACCCTTGGGGATCTGATGGACGGGTTGGATTTGATATATACATCACATGGGTCCCACATCCACCCATTACCACAGTGGCTCACCTCTTTCATAAAAGAACATTAATGGTAGCAAGATTTTAAAACAGTTCCCTATTTATTAATAACAAAAGTGAATTAATGGTTGCGGACAGTTTCATGGCCAAGATGGATCAGAAAAGGCCCGGTCGACGACAGAAGTGATCCGGATCGTCAGACCTTAGATCCGACGTATCTCGCAATCCGGAATGAGTTACCTGACGTAAAATATATGATTTTGGGGTAGAACGAACGAGTACTTTAGCCAACCAACCCCGCTACGCCGGGTTGCAACGCTCGGAATTGCAAGAAACCCTGGATCGACGGTCGTTTCCTGTTTTAATTTTGTTTTTCTATAAAATAGTAAGTTTTAGTTTGATTATAACTCTTCATCCGTCGTCGGGCTTTAGGAGTTACGTCCAACAACGTGAAAAGAGCTTAGAATAATTAGGGAAAGGTTTGGTGAAGCCAAATAGGACACTTACTATTTTTGGCCGAAAACCTTGCGCACTAGTAGACATCACGACCGTCTATAAATAGTAAGTTTACTATTTATAGTAAGTCGCGGATTCTAGGAGTTTTAGCTGTAGTTTGATTCTGATTTCTTTCTCATTGCTTGGTACCCCTATTTAAAGGGTCGTGAACTCATTTTTAGTCATAAATTAATCAGTTTCGAATTTATTAGAATTTATTTCTTTTTCTGCTTTCTTTCCTCGTGGATTCGAGAAGTCTCTGTAAGAGTCTAGAGAAGCTCCGTGGATTCGGAGTATTTATCCTCATCACCTTCATCCCTGCATCACATACCATGGTTGCTCCATACAAAGCTATGGTTGGTATCCAATCCATTATTCCTTTGGATGATTTCTTTTACCTCACAGCCTAGACTCAATGATAGAACCTGATGGATGGAGTTGATTTTACGTATAGAACTGGTGGACCCCACTGCTCTTGGGTGTTTAATGCCATGTGTAGAACTAGTATTGATGGTCCCATGTAATCAGAAGCTGTGGGACCGTGTAAAACCGGACTTGGAGGGATCCTATCTAAACCAAAGCTTTGTAGGACCCTATAAAACCGGTATTGTAGAGAGCCCCTACCTACAACTGTGGTTATATGGAGCCCGTGTAAGAAAAAAGTTGTGGGGTCCACTGTGTTATGCGTGTGATATCCACTCTGTCCAGCAGTTTGGCCAGCTCATCTTAGGACGTGAGAGCTCATAAAAGAGGCAGATCCAAGACACAGGTGGGCCACCCACAGGAATAGTGGTGATTAAATGCCTACCATTGAAACTTTCCTCGGGTCAATGAAGTTCTGGATTATGCTAATACTAGGGTCTCAGCTGTATAGCTTATCTTGTGAATAAAATTTCTTTTTGCTGAAAAAAAAGGTCTAATGTTTGTGTTTTCTGTTCATCACCTTTGGAAGTATTGGATGCCATATAAACGTCGTGGTGGGCCCAAGGAAGTGTCCATGATGTGTATTTCGGGCCCACTACTGTTTTGTGTATGTGGTGTGATAGAGTTTTGGATTTTGCCACATTAATTTTTCCACTCATGGCCTAACTTGAGCTGGCGAAGCCGAAGCTGAGGGTCTGGGGCTTTGAGTTCCCAGTGGCGTCCACTTGATTGGATCAACCCCATTTTGCAGGTCCCTCATGAGTTGATTAGGTGCAATTGATGCACCCGGGTTCGGATGGGTGAGGTGTTGGTGGATTTTGGACCGTTAACACTTATAAAAGACATGGACACGCTGTTTGGCTGGTGACCCAAAACCAGCCAGAAAGCTGGTTTCAAAGCTCTATGGGCCCCACCACGATGTAGCTGTCTGTCCATTTTGTTAGCTTATATATTTTAGGTCATGAGCCCAAAAAAAAGTTTGATCCAAACCTTAAGTGGATCACATGAAAGGAAACAGTGGAGATTGAAAGCTTATTTTGAAAACTTATTAGTGGGGATTGAATGCATGGTGTTGAAAACTTATCAGGGCCTTCAAAAGTTTTGAATCAAGATGATATTTGTGATTTTCTTTCATCCATGTTTTTGACCTTGTGAACAGGTTGGATGATAAATAAATATCACTGTGGGCCCAGGAAGGTTTCAAGGGTGGACACTAGTCTCCCTACTGTTTCCTGTGATGTGGTCAAATTGAGGTTTGGATCTTCCTTATTTTTGAGTTCATGCCCTAAAATAAGCCGGCAAAATGGATGGACTGCAGGGATAAAACACATCCATCATGGTAGGGCCCACAGAGCTTTGACACCAGCTAGGTGGTTGGTGTTGGGTCACCAGCCAAACCTGTCCCCTTATACACAGTGTGGGGCCCATTTCTGTAACACTTCCTGTGTGTAAAAGGAAATTTTTACATCATCATTTGGTCACCGTACAAATCCCATCCTTGTGATACACACCATGTGGGGCCCATTTCTACAACACTTGTTCATGTGCAGGGAAACTTGTTCGCATCATGGTACTGGAAAACATTTTCAACTACTGAAAGTTATTCATCTGACCGTGTGGGGCCGACTGTGTTGTTGTGTGCCTTCCCACAAGCACATCTGGTGAGCCCCGGAGTGATGATCAGCTTGACCCAAAAGTTAGGTCGGTTCCTATCATCAGGTGGGCTACAGGTTCCAAGGTTTGTAGTGTATTATAGTTTTCTAAGGTTGCCCAACTGATGGTTGTACCAGCTAGATTCTTGGGTCATTTGGCCGAGATGGTAGTGGTACAAGTATTGCGGGGCTTGGATCCCAAAATCACCGCCTGGGCCTAACAATACTTAACTGCACACCACTTTGAAAAAAAAATGATTGAGGGATTTCATAAAATAGATTCTTCTTTGCTGATATAGGGCCCATTTGGATGCACTTACATTAAAAGAAATGCACCACTGGGCCTAGAAATGAGAGAACGTGGCTCAAAAGTAGGGAGAGACTACTCTAAAGGTAGAATCAGGCCCCCCTACTTGGAATGGCGATGCTCTTTGCAAAAGAAGAGACTTGACTATAAAAACGCAAACTTTTGGCCCAAAGCTACCTGGAAATCTCATAGCACCCTATATACGATGTGTGTGTGTGGTGTGTGTGTGTGTGTGTGTGTGTGTGTGGGGTTGCAGACACTTTCATGGCAAAGATGGACCAGAGAAAGCCTGATCGAAGGCAAAAACGATCCGGAACGTCCACATGATTTTGGTTCATAACTTGTTGTTTGCCATTGGTCCGAGGGGAGTCCTCGCTCTAATACCAATTGACGCAGGGATGAATATGATGAGGTCGATCGCCATCTTCCTCAAGGAAAACTACTCCGAATCCACGAAGCTTCTCCGGACTCCTCACAGAGACTTCTTGAATTCATGAGGAAAGAGAGCAAGAAAATAAAAATAAATTCTAATAAATTCATAAATTGATTGATTGATGAAATAAACAAGTTCCAAACCCTTTAAATAGGGATACTAAGTAATGTGAGAGATTTCATAATCAAACTACAACTAAAACTCCTAGAATTCGCGACTTTCTATAAATAGTAGATTTTCTATTTATAGTAAGTGTCCTATGTGGCTGAACCATGTTATTCTCCTAATATTTCTAAACACTTTTCATGTTGGAGACAACTCCTAAAGCCGAACGGATGAAGAGTTATAATCAAACTAAAACTTACTAAAAATAGTAAAAACAGAAATAAATATAGAATTCGACTGTTGATGTGATGGAATATCGCAAATTCAGCATGGGAAAGCCGGTACATCCAGGTTGGTTGGCTAAAGTAGCTCGTCCTACCCCAAAATCATATTTGGCAAGTCGAGTAACTCATTCCGGTTTGTGAGATATGCTTGTTTTAAGATTCTAATGGTCTTGATGACTTTTGCTTTCTATTGGGCCTTTTTTGATCCATCTTGGACATGAAAGTGTCCGCGACTCGCTCTACATCACATGTGGACATCAAGTTGCCGTTTCAAGTCAAGTTTGAGATGACTTTGGATTTTAGTATGTGTTTGGATGTACAATTGAGATGAAATGGCACACTTCATTCAACAAAGAAGAAATGATTGCATTATAGACAAATACCCCGTAGTTAATGATCAACATGAGGAAGTAGCTCTTACCTTCGTGAAACATATCTTGATAGTAGGTCAACCTACTACAGTTGACGAGGAATTCTAGTTATTATAAGCTGTCTTAAGGCTGAGATCATGTAATTTTAAGTATTATCTCCCCGTGGAGTGGTTCACTTGAATTTTGGATTTGCTTCATTTTTGGGGCCATGCCCTAAAATAAGCTGGCAAAATGGATGGACTGCATGAATAAAACACATACATCGTGATAGGGCCCACAAACTTTTGACATCAGCTAGCTGGCTAGTGTTTGGGTCACCAGCCAAACCGACCCCACACTAATTCACCTGGATAGAAGTTGTGCAAGTGCACGGAAACTTGTTCGCATCATCACGGGATCACCACCCAAACTGTATCCCTGCTGTATCCCTGTGATACACACCATGTGGGGTCCATGTCTGTAACACTTATTCAATAGCACGTAGAAGTTATTCACGTGCACGGAAACTTGTTCACATCACTCGTGGGGTCACCCAGTCATTCCACGTCCCCATGATACACATGGTTTGGGGCCCATTTCTGCAACTCCTTGAAATCTGCTAGCACCCAACCTACCCACCCCCCCCCCCCCCCCCCCCCCCCCCCCCCAAAAAAAAAAAAAAAAAAATACAGACTTCCATTTAAAAGGACGGAAGACTTGACTTGAAAAATAGACTTGGGGCCCAAATCCATCCCGTTAAGGTCCCACTATTCTGAATCTTGATGCTCCTTGTAAAAGAATAGATTTAACTATAAAGGTAGGAGACAAGTCCAAAACCATCCAGTCCCACCTAAATCACACTCCTTGGAATATCGTTGATGTGAATCGCCTCTAATCCAGGGCGACGAGAATCACATGCATGTGACTTTACGCCTCTTGGTTACACTTGGATAATAGGTTTGACAAAAGATACAGACTTATGGTTGGCATCCCTTCCATTATTCCATAGGGGTGGCCACTTGAGTTGTGGATCACTACTCTGATTTTTTATTTTTTATTTTGGCCTCACAACCAAGACTCATGGATGGAACCTCATGAATGGAGTGGATTTTATATATAGAACTGGTGGGCCCCACAGCTCTTAGGTGTTTTATGGATTGTGTAGAATCGGTGCTGAGGGGTCCTATGTAAACGAAAAGTTTAAAAACAGAGTTGTAGGGAGCCCATTCCTACAATTGCGGTTACAGAGTCCTTGAAAGGAAAAAGCTGTAGGGTCCACCCGTGATGTGCGTGTGATACTTTGACACCAGCTAGCTGGCTGGTGATCGGGTCACTAACCAAGCCCCATCTCCATGATACACACCATATGGGGCCCATTTCTGCGACAGTATGCAGTAGTTTTCACGTGGACGAAGCTTGTTCACATCATTGCCTGTGGAAAACGTTTTCACCTACTGAAAGTTTTTCATCTTACCGTGTGGAGCCAACTGCAATTGGATGTTTTTTTTTTTTTTTTTTTTTTTTTTTTTTTTTTTTTGTGTATATGTTTTATAAGATGGCCTACCTGATGGTTGGATGAGCTGGTATAGGGATGCATAAAACAGATTCTTCACCGGTGATTTAGGGCCCGTTTGGATGCACTTCCATGATAGGGGGTTTTTGAAAAGGTGGTCCAAACCTGCTTTTTCGGATGAGTTGGCACTTGGCAGCCTACTTTCTTGATGATTTTGAGGTCCATTTTCATACATTTCCACAAATCAGTCTTCTTTTGTTTGTTTGCCAGTTTGTTTTATAGTGTCTATTTTGTCAAGCAGAAGATGGGGATTTTGCAAAGTCACATCATCAATTGCTGTTTAGAACAAAACTGCTCTTAGGGCTCAAACACCCCTTGGGAGGGTGCATCCAAACAGGCCATAGGAATCTAGTAGCTCCCTAAAAAGGTCGGGACCTGACTCAAAAGTAGGAGGATACTTGACTCTTAAAGTAGAATCTGGGCCCAAACCCATTCAATCATGGGCCCAAAACTTTCAAAATCTGTCAGCAGCCAACTAAAAGAGACAGACTTTGACTCGAAAAATAGAATTAGGGCTTAAACCTATCCAGTCCAGGGTTCCACCACGAATCTTGAAAAGTAGAATCAGGGCCCAATCCCATCCATCAGAGCCATGGCCACTCCCATAAATCTCACAGCACCCAATAAAAAAAAAAAAAAAAAAACAAAAGAAAGAAAGAGACTATTTTATACACAGAAGACAAGTCCAAAACCATCCAGTCCCTCCCTAATCGCACGGCTCGCTTCTAACCCAGGGTTACGAGAATCACATGTGACTTTAAGTTCTATGAGGGCAGCTGTGACATCAGTTTTACTCCATTCCTTGTGCGAGCCCATGCTAGGAGGTGATGTTGAAATTGATGAAGACTCAAAGCCACACCACATGAAATAGTAGGAATAGAAATGCCCACGTTGAAACTTTCCAAAGACCCGCCTTATGTTTATATGCCATCTAAAACCGTTAATAAGTTGATTCCCATGCAGATGAAGGGAAACACTAATATCAGACTGATCTGAAACTTCTGTGGCTCACAAGAAGTTTTCGATGGTGGTTTTTCAATCACCACTGCTTCTTGTGGTGTGGCCCATTTGAGATTTGAATATGCCTTATTTTTTGAAATGATGTCCTAAAATGATCAAATGTAGTGGATAAATGAAGTAGATATAACACAAACATCACAGTGGGCCTCATAAAGCTTAGGATAAGAGTAGATTCCTGTAATTAAACTAATTACAGGCAATTTGCATTTGATACCACTTTCCTGTGCCCAACATACAGGGAGCTCCATATGCAGAAGCTCTGTCCATCAATTTCACTGGGATCACGTTAGGTCGCTTCCCCAGTGTAGCACTGGCATTCCCCACTCTGTTTTACCGATAGAAACCATATATCAGCGTTAGGAAAATATGTGACATAAATAGAAAATCAGAAAACCAGAATGCTCTGTTAGACATTAATTCTGTGTGTAAGTGCACAGTCCTCATCCAAACCGTTAAAATAATGTATACAACAAGTCAATACTACTTTTTTTTTTTCCAGTCATAAGGGCAGCGCAATCGAAGCCATTTGTATCAACCTTTTCCTATAAATACCCATATATCCATCGTAAGTTTGTAACAGATCATAAGCAACAACAGCCATGGCCATACATAAATCTCTCTCCCTCGCTTTTCTCCTCTTTTTCCTACCCTTTCTTTCTTCTTCCCATGCAACAATATCATCTGCAACAGCAGGACTGCCAGAAGTAGAGGCTCTCCTGAAATGGAAAGCCAGCCTCTCACCAGCACAAGCTCTCCACTCATGGTCACTTCCTGCTACTAATGCCAGCACCAACACCATATCTCCATGCAAATGGACTGGGATCTCATGTAACAGCCTTGGAAGTGTAACAGAGATAAGCCTACCGAGTGCAGGCTTGCAAGGTAAGCTCGACAACTTGAGCTTCCCCTCATTTCCAAACCTCATTCATCTCAATCTCAGTGGCAACACTCTCACTGGAACCATCCCAGCTCATATCGGCACTCTTTACAAACTCATGTCCCTCAATCTGTCTGCAAATAGTATAAGTGGATCAATACCCCTAGATATAGGGAATCTTGTGAATTTGAATGAGCTAGACTTGTCCATTAACCATCTAGATGGTTCCATCCCTTCCACTTTAGGGAACTTGTCAAAGCTTTCCATCTTGTACCTGGACCGAAATCGAATCTCTGGCTCCATTCCACCACAGATGGGGAATCTGCAAGATCTGGTTCTGTTGACTGTGTTCCAAAACAATCTGACTGGTCCGATCCCTCCTGCTTTGGGTAATTTGAGAAACCTTACACAGTTGTTCCTCTACAGCAATCAAATTTCTGGTTCAATTCCTCCACAATTTGGGAATTTAACGAATCTCAACAAACTTGATCTGTCCAATAACACTCTAACAGGTTCTATCCCTTCCACTTTAGGGAAGTTGACAAAGCTGACAGTCCTCGCCCTCTTTCAAAATCAAATTTCTGGTTCTATTCCTCCAGAACTTGGGAATTTAATGAGTCTCAATGAGCTAATATTGCACCAAAACAATCTGACTGGTCTGATCCCTCCTGCTTTGGGTAATTTGAGAAACCTTACACAGTTGTTCCTCTACAGCAATCAAATTTCTGGTTCAATTCCTCCACAATTTGGGAATTTAATGAATCTCGAAAATCTTGATCTGTCCAATAACAGTCTAACAGGTTCTATCTCTTCCACTTTAGGGAAGTTGACAGAGCTGACAGTCCTCTCCCTCTTTCAAAATCAAATTTCTGGTTTTATTCCTCCAGAACTTGGGAATTTAATGAATCTCAACTATCTTGATCTGTCCATTAACATTCTAACAGGTTCTATCCCTTCCACTTTAGGGAACTTGACAGAGCTGACAGTCCTCTTGCTCTTTCAAAATCAAATTTCTGGTTCTATTCCTCCAGAACTTGGGAATTTAATGAGTCTCAATACGCTAACATTGAGGCAAAACAATCTGACTGGTCCGATCCCTCCTGCTTTGGGTAATTTGAGAAACCTTACAATTTTGTATCTCTACAGAAACCAAATTTCTGGTTCAATTCCTCCACAATTTGCGAATTTAATGAATCTCAACGAACTTGATCTGTCCCATAACAGTCTAACAGGTTATATCCCTTCTACTTTAGGAAACTTGACCAAGCTTACTAGGTTGTCTTTTGGTGACTGTCAATTATCTGGTTCCTTGCCTCAAGAAATGACAAACATGACAAAACTTTCTAAACTCTACTTGGATGGCAACAGCCTCTCTGGCTATTTACCTCAGTTATGCCAGGGTGGATCTCTTCAATTCTTCACTGCTGTTGGCAACCATTTCACTGGTGAGATCCCAAAAAGCATCAGAAATTGCACTAGCTTAATAAGAGTGCGACTTAATGGAAACCGGCTTGCTGCAAATGTATCGGAAGCCTTTGGTGTATACCCGCATCTCTCATTCATGGATGTCAGCAACAACATGTTGTTTGGTGAACTCTCACCAAATTGGGGAGAATGCCAAAATTTGACAAAGCTACAATTATCCGGGAACATGATCACCGGTAGAATTCCTCCTGAGATAGGGCAGTTGATGCAGCTAAGTGTGCTTGGTCTTTCTTCAAACCAGATGGTAGGCGAGATTCCAAAGGAATTTGGGAGGCTGACTTCTTTGTTCAACTTAACTTTAAATGAAAACCAGCTTTCTGGTCCGATACCCCAAGAGATTGGAAAACTATCCAATTTGGAGGTTCTTGACTTGTCAATGAATCACCTAAGTGGTCCAATACCACCTCAATTAGGTGATTGCTTCAAACTCCAATATCTGAAATTGAGCGAAAATGTTTTAAATGGAAGCATTCCTTTTCAGATCGGTAACCTAGTATACCTACAAGGCCTACTAGATCTAAGTCATAACTCCCTCAATGGACAAATATCACCACAACTCACGAAATTGATTCGGCTGGAAAAGTTAAACCTCTCCCACAACATGCTATCAGGCTCCATTCCACCTTCTTTTGAAGGGATGTTCAGCTTGCAATCCATTGATTTTTCATACAATGCTTTGGAAGGTCCTCTTCCCAACAGCAAAAGCTTTCAGAAGGCTCCTGCAGAGGCATTCATATATAATAAGGGCTTATGCGGTGAAGTGCAAGGTTTGCGACCTTGCAATGCCTCTTCAATCAATCATGGTGATGCGATGAAAGGTCACAGAGTTGTGATCCTCATTATTCTTCCTATCTCAGTGGCCTTGTTTCTTTTATTTGTAATCATTAGCATTTCTTCCATTTATTACCAAAGAAGAAGAAATATAAAGAAAATGGTTCTTGAGAGGAGCGGCGGAAATCCATTTTCAATATGGAATTATGATGGGATTGCTGTGTTCGAAGACATCGTGGAGGCGACAGAGGGTTTTGACGACAAATACTGCATTGGAATTGGAGGATATGGAAAAGTTTACAAAGCAAATCTACCAATGGGTCAGGTAGTAGCTGTGAAGAAACTTCACCCACTCGAAGGAGGGGATCAATCTGATCAAAGAAGTTTTAGAAATGAGATACAAGCATTAACTGAAATCCGCCATCGCAACATAGTGAAGCTTTATGGCTTTTGCTGCCATGCTCGATGCTCGTTTCTCGTCTATGAGTACATGGAAAGGGGAAGCTTGGCAAGTATCCTAAGCAATGATGAAGGAGCTGCACAATTAGACTGGACTCTAAGGGTGAAGATTATTAAAGGTGTGGCCCATGCTTTATCTTACATGCACCATGATTGCACCCTGCCAATAGTCCATCGAGACCTATCAAGCAAAAACGTTCTGCTGAATTTAGAACTTGAGGCTAGTGTTTCTGATTTTGGTACTGCACGATTGCTGATACCTGATTCGTCCAATTGGACTACGCTTACAGGCACTTATGGATACATCGCTCCAGGTTAGTCACTAATATATTCTCAACACTAAATAGTTTTATTGTAAATTAGCCTGTATTTTTCTTAATATTTTCTATTTTTTGTTTAAATTATTTACTATAAAATTTGTGCATTAGTTACCACACTATTGTCAAATGGGGCAATCTAAGGCAACTGGATTATGAGAAAATTCATATTTGAAAATCTTAAGAAACTTTCACCACGTTTTATTAGCTATTAAATTCATGGCATTGACCATTTTTAACTTTACATTTGTCGGCCACCAATTGTTTGGATAGAATCCTTCCATAAGTGTCATTTCTGGGATCTTCTCTATCTACAACAATATGGATGATCATGTTTCCAGATGGTATGGATTGATTTACATGCATACCAAGTTTAGATAGATGAGTTACAGGTAGTTAATAAATGATTGAAAAAGCTCATGTCTTCCAGCCCATGCTAGTAAATCTGAAAATGATGCATCAGGGAATGTGGGATCGTGAAATACTCTACCAAGAGATCCCACAGCATGAGCTTGGGCTTTCCCTACTATATAAGGGTTCCACAGCTCTAAGATCCAGACTGTCCATGTGATGTCTCACACAATGAATGTCCCACCAACAAAAGAAATTGATTGAAAAATCCTAGCCATTGAATCTATGGTCTTTCTTTGTTGAATGTGCACAATTACCTTTTTTTCTTTCTTGATCATTTATCTGTTGGCCACTAAAATGGTTAGGATTTCCAATTAGAGAATTGCCAATGCATGAGCCATCCAAATCGGGACCCACCATGTCAATGGTTTGGATCTTAGAACTATGGACCTCACAAGTACAGTCTTAAAACCTTAGATATTCTTAAGCACGTTTTTGGGTTGTTTCCTTTACTTCCTAGAGAGAGAGAGAGAGAGAGAGAGAGAGAGAGAGAGAGATTCTGCTTATAGGTCCAGAATATTGATACTAGTTTGTTGGTCCACAATATTGATATAAGTAATTATGTTAAATACAACATTACCTATACATTAAAATAGGCCCAACCATCCAGATGACCCGACAATGATTAAGCTTGTCCTGTTATCGGGCAGGCCACCACCACATCAAAACAATGGACAATTTTGAGAAAAAAAAATAATTAATAAAAGGCCAACAATGTGCATTCAATGTATGTATGTGGCATGCCTAATGAGTGGTCGATCCCGACTTCCTAGCCAGATCATCAGAAAGTTTGGCCCATGTTATGCTCCTCCCAGATGTACCAAACACGTTACTTGGCACATGCTCAGTTTGTAGAGATGCCTTGGTATTAGCAAGCACAAAAGCCTAGAAGATATGAAACCTAGATTACGAAACACAGGTTAGTTTGATATATGGATAAGAGTTTATCTATTGATGATTAGCAAAGAATAAAGAATCTGATTGAACAATCTTCTATCATGTAGAGCTTGCATATACAATGAGGGTGACCGAGAAATGCGACGTCTATAGCTTTGGTGTTGTGGCACTTGAAGTGATGATGGGAAGGCATCCTGGGGAGCTCATCTCCACTTTGTCATCACCAAATAGAGAAGATACACTGCTAAAGGATATGTTGGACCAACGTCTCTCCGATCCGATGGCAGAGGTTGCACAGGAAGTCATATTTGCAGTGTCCATGGCCCTTGCATGCATTCGGCCGGATCCAAACTTTCGGCCAACCATGCACCACGTGGCTCAGGAGCTATCTGTTGGTGGACCTTCTTTCTCTCTAGAGCCATTCCATGCACTTACATTTCGTCAACTGATGGATCTCAAGGTATAATTGGGTGTATGAAAATTAGTAAGGTTGTGGCTGTGTAGTGGCAAGAACATTTTTACTATGCGTGTCCATCGTATGAAAATAATCAATTACGGAGGTGTTTTTCTTGTTATGACGCATACATAGTTCAGTGTGTGGAATTGATGTTTATATAGAATATATATTTAGGATTAGTGATAAAAATCCAAATGTAATAAAAGTAGGTTGAAAGAATAAAGATGTTTTCTTGTTTGGTGGTTATCTTCTAACTGAAGTTTTTACGCCCAAGAATTTACCTTATACAGATTGTAATGCTTTTCTGTGATACCAGTTGTGCACTAATGTATCATCAAAAGTAGAAGAATGGGTTCGTTTATCTGTGGAAGTAGGCATAGACACTGGCTTCTTTAAATAGAAGAGAAAAGAAGAAAAAAGAACTTCAATTGGCCTTGTTGCAACTTGCAACCATCTTCTCTCTCTTTGTTTGGAAGTCCTTCAATACTATTCCGGATTGCTTGTTGGCTGATTTCTATTAGTTTAAATAGGTAGAAATATTGTTCGACAGGTGAACAGATGAGATCGACAGGTCAAAAATTACAGAATTTTCGATTTAAATCTCTGGATAGTTTTTAGTTGTTTCGACTTAAAGACTAGACAACTTGATGACAGGTCGATTGACAGTGGAAATTTACATATTTTTCAAAGTTTATTTCCTTATTTGATTGGAATTCTTTGATTACATTTCTAAGATTTGTTTAGGATTAATATTTAGAGGATGTGAAACTCTTTTTTTATATCATTCATTCAATCAACAAACTTCTTAAGATATTTCTTATTTTCTCTCATGGATTCAAGAAACCTCGTGGATTCAAGAGTGCCTTGTGGATTCAAGGTATTTATCGATTGAGGAAGACGGGGATTGACCTTATCACGTCCTTCCCTGTGTCATGTTGGATACCGATGGATAGTGTTCGCAATAATCCTCAATGGAAACCCATAGTTAAAGGGAAGACCTCCACTGTTGTGATCCAACAGAAATCCAGAGGTCTTCCATTTAATGTCAAAAACAGAATTTTAGCTGCAACTTTTGCTGAAGAATCTCCTGACAGTTTTGAGAACTCTGGATTCCTTTCTGCCAGAGATTTTCCATTTGAAACTTCCAGTGACACTGCAGCTGTGATTTTTGAAAAAATTTTGAATCTTTTGTTGCACCTGTGGATTTTGAAAATTTTCCGAATCTTTTGCTGCAACTTCAATGGAAGAATCTCCATCAATTTTGACAACACTAGATTACACTTTGCCAGAGATTTTCCCTTTGAAATGGCGGCATCTGCATCCCTAACATTGTTTATTCTCTCCAGTAACTCTGAAGCAGTCAGAGATTGTCCGAAAGATTCTGCCTTTGACGTTGAAAATGAAAAGGCCTAGCTATATGTCCTAGAGGGGAGGTGAATAGGACAATGCCAAATAAAACTTATAACAGCGGAATTAATAAGAATATGATAGTCAAAGTAAATCACAATGCAGGAAAGTGAAACAACCTCAAAATTTAGATTTTGAGAGGTTGATACAAATGTTGTTCTAAGGACAACCTTACACCAAAAACCAGAGTTTATGGTAGGACAACCTTATTTCTAGAAAGATCTTTGTATCAAATCTCAAACCAAAGAGGAATAAAGAAATAAATGCAAACTGAATTAAAATAAATTGTAATCACAAATGTATTGTTCTAGGGACAGCCATACACCATAAAAATGGCAGGGCAACCTTGCTGGAACAACTTTAAAAAGAAATTGAATATCAAGCTGATAAAGGAATAGCAGAAAATAATTTTTAAATTATTACAAAATTCTCATAAAGCTTGAATTAAATGATTACAACATTCACCACCATACATACATCCCACAAAAGAATATTAAAGATTAGAAATGTAAATCAATCAACCACAACACTAGGGATTATAGTGGTTCGCCTGTGTGTTCACCAACTGTTAATCAACAGCCACACAAAATGCTACTCCACTCCTAATATCCTCACACACGGGATATTAGCGTTCACTAACAAAATAGGTTTTCCCAGGTTCACCAAAAACCTTTACAATTGTGTCTTTGTCTGTGGGCTTACACAATTAAAAAAACCCCACTTCTGAGTTTTCCTGGCTCTCCTCAGATAACCAATACAACAAGATTTTTCTGGCAAATCTTGAAAGAAACCAAAACAGAAAGGAATTTACAATTAAATGTAAAATACCTGAATATCTCCTTCGTTGTAGCAGCCCAGTAGAACCAAATCAGAGTAGATGATTGAATGTCCAAGTTCAATGTCCAGTACTCAATTACAATGGTTCTAATTCTAATAGATTTTAAATTTAAACCAAAAGGGCTTGCCTTAATTGATTTTGATTCCAAAGAAAGAAAATAACAATTCCTCTTATCAAATTAGATTGGAATAGCTGAAACAAAATCAATTAAATAAAGCTAAGGAAAGAGAGTATAAATTAAGCACACTTAGCTTAGATGGAGCACAGAATTATCTCTCAGAAGTTCGACGAAGATTGGCTTGAATGGATTAATTAATTCGATGATTTGTTCTGAGATTCGTGCTCTATTTATAGGTGAGCAGATCGCATCTTCGACTAGTTTAAGGAGCTCTTCGACTAGTTGAAGAAATAACAGATTTGAAAAAAATCGGGCGCGATAAGCTTTAACCGTTCTACGACTGGTCGAAGGCCTCCTTCGACTGGTCGTAGGTCACCTTCGACTGGTCGAAGGTCTCCTTCGACTGGTCGAAGACCTTATGAATTATCGCTGGACTTTTTGTCGAAGATATACGACTGGTCGAAGAAGTAGTCGACACTGTTCCTTCGACTGGTCGAACAGATCCCTAGACTAGTCGAAGCCTAACAGAAATTATCCGATTTTTGTAACAAACTTACGACTGATCGAGGAATTTCTTAGACTGGTCGAAGCAACTCTAGGACTAGTCGAAGAAGGCCTAGGACTAGTCGAAGAACAGACCAAACATATGTAAAATAAACATTCGATTTATGTATCCAAAGTGACCTACTTCTAAGGTCAACCTAAGGTCAGTCAAACCTCAACCATGAAGTAAGGACATTGAAACATTAGGAACTAGTGACCTTGAAGTATGAGCCTTGAAGTCTTGATGTAGTTCAATCTTGAAATCTTGATGTAGCTCAATCTTGAAATCTTGATGTAGCTCAATCTTGAAAGTGTCTTGAGTTCTTTATGAACTGCCTTGTACTCTTCTTGAAGTCTTGCAGCTTGAGTCATGTCTTGTGAGTAGTTCTTGCATTCAAGTTTGATCTTTGTACTCGTGAGCTTTGCTTGTTGTGAGCTTAGCTTGTTGTGAGCTTAGTTTGCTCTTGAATGTTGATCTTTGAGAGAGCTTCACTTATGCAAGATATATAACAGTGATTTTGGCACCACAAATTTGACAACAAACAGGGATATAAAATATAGCACTTACAATCTCCCCCTTTGTCAAATTGGTGACAAAACACATAACCAAGATAAACATTAAAAACAACTGGTTAAAGAGATATGAACCAGTTCATATTAACTAGCTTACCTGCAAATCAATATTCAATATTCAACCAGTTCACACATACTTCCCCTGAGTAACATAACCAATGCTACTCCTCTCACAATCACATTGAACAAACCATTCTCCCCCTTTTTGTCACAATATGACAAAGGAAACAACAATAAGGAGAACTAAATAAAGGGATATATGAGAGTAAACATGAGGAGTTATGAGATTATAGCAAAACAGAGATAGAGATACTCAGCATAGCTTCACATAGAATAAATATCCAGCATAAAACATATAGTATCCAACTCAAATTCAGTCAACCAAGTGCTAAGTTATAAGGTTATTACAGACCAGAAAATCCCTATAGACTAGTCAGAATTAGAACTAGAAGACGGAGCAGGAATAGAGGGATCAAGTTGGTGCATGCCTTTGTTTAATCGCCGAAGATATTTCCGCATGTACTTGAATTGAGAATCATGAGCAACAGACATGTTTTCTATCTTTTCATTCAAATTTTCAACTTTACCCTCCAATGCACTCAGACGTGCATCAAAATCAGATGGTACAAAATCTGGATCATTTGTTGAATCAGAATCCAGTTCCTCAAAGATATCATCCATATTAATGTCATCCCAGCTTCTTCATGACCAGCACCACCACCATTACCACCTTGTTCAGGAAGTAATTCCAGCTTCATCTTATTGAGATTAGAGTTGTTGAAAATCAGATGATGAATAGGTGCCTCATTAACTGGCATATCGACCAACATATGTGTAGCTAATACAGTCATTAAATAACCAAAAGGATGTCACTATGACCAGGATGGAGTCTAAACTGAAGAAGGAAATGACAGATTAAGGATGGCAGACAAATCTGAGTACCACTGGAAATAGCATGAATAATACGTACCATAAATGAGGTCAAGTCAGTTTTATTACCTGACCGAGGATACAGATTAGACACAAAGATTCTGTGGAGCACTCTGTATTGGGTAACAAAAACCTTGCGGGAAGCGCATTCCCTTTTTGTGTCCATTGAACATCCATGTTGCACAAATCTCTAGTGAGCATGCGTTTTTCAGAAATTGAGGGTTTATCAGTTAGGTTATGGATAGGAATACCCTCATCATTCACAGGAATGTCCATAAGGGCTGAAATTAAATGACGATCAATTTCAAATGGCCCTTCACTAGTAGATATTTTAAAAGTTAAACTATCCAGTGAGAAGTCACTTATGCATGTAAACATGGATTGAGCAATGGACCGGTATGCAGGCCCACCCCAATGCAATAAGTTAACCCAACCTACAGCTTCAAGCAAAGGTAGGATATCAAAAGGTGCAATATGGTTAATATCAACAGGATGTTCAACAATAACATTACGAGCTCTAAGGTCTATAACATAAGAAGAATCATTAGTAGGCTCAAGAAGATGACGTTTGGTCAATCTGGAGGAAGAAGAAGGACCACGAGAAGTAGATTTTTTACCTCTAGAAGCCATTTGCAACAAGGATATTAAGGAATTAAGAAGTTGCAAAGGATTGAGAAGTGGGTTTCTTCCAAACAGATTTTTCAAAAACCAAACCCCAAATCTCAATGAAATCTAAAATAGAAAGCTTCAAGTTAGAAAAGAGAGCAATCTAGACACTGATTTGCAAGAAAAACGTAAATGGAACACTAACCTTGAAGAACAAGAATGGTGGGTTCGACAAGTCGAAGCTCGGCTCCTTAGAGAGAAAAAAAGAAATGAGGAAGAAAGCAAAAATCCCAAATTTAAGTGATTTCCGAGATCTACGACTGGTCGTAGGTATCTACGACCGTCGTAGGTCGACTGGTCGAGTATACTCACGACAGGTCGAAGGAAGTCCAGAAAAGCATATTTCTTGCAATTTTTTAAAAAATGGAATTAAACCTAGCAAATATATACACTATGATACATGTAGGCATAAATAATCATTTTGAAATACACATGCCAAGATCAAATTTCATCTTATTAAACCTAATTTTATCAAGAGGTTTTGTGAAAATATCAGCTCTCTGATCTTCAGTAGGAATATATTCCAGAGATATAACTTTTTCTTCTACCAATTCCCTAATATAATGAAATCTAATGTCAATGTGCTTAGTACGAGAATGCTGAATAGGATTTTTTGAAATATTTATTGCACTGGAATTATCACAATGTAATAACATAGAATCCTGTTTAATTCCATAATCACTTAGCATTCGTTGCATCCAAACAGCTGTGTACATGCATTACCAGCTGCGATATACTCAGCTTCAGCTGTTGAAAGTGATATAGAATTTTGTTTCTTACTAAACCAGGAAACTAGACAATTTCTAATGTAAAAACAACCACCACTGGTTGATTTTCTATCATCTAGATTACCAGCCCAGTCAGCATCCGAGTACCCAGCTAATTGGACACTAGTCTCATGAGGATACCAGAGACCGAGATTTACAGTACTTGCGACATATCTAATAATTCGCTTAACAGCAATCAAGTGAGATTCTTTTGGATCAGATTGAAATCTTGCGCAAATACCAACACTTAAAGAAATATCAGGTCTACTAGCAGTTAAATATAACAAACTACCAATCATACTCCGATAAAGTTTTGAATCAATATTTTTACCATTATAGTCTTTTGAGAGTTTCAGGGTAGTACTCATAGGAGTATCGAAATTCTTGCCATTCTCAAATCCAAATCTCTTGATTAGATTCAAGGCATACTTAGATTGAGAGATGAATATTCCTTCAGGTTGCTGCTTAACTTGCAAACCAAGAAAATAAGTTAATTCCCCAACCATGCTCATTTCAAACTGTGATTTCATCAAGTCTGCAAACTCAGTAGTCAAGTTAGTACAAGTTGATCCATAGATGATATCATCAACATAAATCTGTACTATTAAGATATGATCATTATGTTTTTTAACAAATAGAGTTTTATCAACAGATCCCATTTGAAAATTGTGACTTAAAAGAAATTTTGTTAGTTTCTCATACCATGCCCTAGGTGCTTGTTTTAATCCATAAAGTGCCTTTTTAAGCCGATACACATGATCAGTATTTTTGGGATCTTCAAAACCCATTGGCTGTTCAACATAGACTTCTTCATGTAAATCGCCATTTAGAAAAGCACTTTTCACATCCATCTGATAGATCTTTATCTTTCTAAAACATGCAATGGATATAAATAGTCTGATAGATTCAAGACGTGCTACTGGTGCAAAAGTTTCATCGAAATCAATCCCTTCAATTTGAGTATAACCTTGTACCACTAGTCTAGCCTTGTTTCTAATTATATTTCCACATTCGTCAGACTTATTTTTGAAAATCCATTTTGTTCCAATGATGTGTTTATCTTTAGGTCTTGGTACGAGATACCAAACATCATTTCTTACGAATTGGTTAAGTTCTTCTTGCATCGCAACAATCCAGTTCTCATCAGCAAGAGCTTCTTTTACATTGGATGGTTCTATTTGGGATGTAAAACATACATAATTACATAAATCCTCAAGTTGTCTACGGGTGCGAACACCAGTGAGAGGGTTTCCAAGAATTTGTGGTTGGATGATCTTTAACAGTCCTCAATTCAGATTCAGTCTGATTTGATGAAGTATCGGGTTTATCAATGATTAGAACTTCATCATTATCTGAATTAGAGATTGGCTTATTTAAGTGATCATCAATGACAACATTGATGGACTCTTGAATCACACCAGTCCTTTTGTTCAGAACCCTATAAGCACGACTGTTTAAGGAATATCCTAGAAAAATCCCTTCATCACTCTTTGTATCGAATTTTCCAAATTTTCACGATCACGTAAAATATAGCATTTGCTGCCAAAAACTCGAAAGTATTTAACAGTAGGCTTTTTATTGAACCACAATTCGTAAGCCGTTTTATTATTATCTTTGCTAGTGTAGACTCGGTTAATAATATAGCAAGCTGTGTTGACTGCTTCAGCCCAAAGATTTTTAGAGAGCTTCATGCTATTCAACATGACATTAGCCATTTCTTGAAGTACTCTATTCTTTCTTTCTACAATTCCATTTTGTTGTGGAGTTTTGGGAGCAGAGAATTCATGTAATATTCCTTGGTCGGTACAGAACTTCTCAAAATTGCTATTCTCAAATTCAGATCCATGATCACTACGAATCTTACTGATTTGAGAACATTTTTCAGTTTGAATCCTTTTGAGAACTTTTCTTACTTCTTCAAGGGTTTCAGATTTATCCCTTAAGAAGACTACCCATGTAAATCTGGTAAAGTCATCAACTATTACCAGGATATACTTTTTCCCACCACGACTTTCCGTTCTGGTAGGTCCTATCAGATCCATGTGGAGGAGTTCGAGTGGTCTTGATGTGGTATTTGAATTCACCTTTTTGTGTGAGTTCCTTGTTTGTTTGCCTATCTGGCACTCACCACATATTTTATCTAATTTCTGAAGTTTGGGTAAACCTCTTATAAGTTCTCGTTTGCTCAATCTATATAAATTTCGATAATGTACATGTCCAAGACGTTTGTGCCATAAATCAGTCTCGTCTGTATGGACCATGTAACATGTTTGATTAGATGAGCTGGATTCGCTAATAATATAGCAATTTTCAGATGTTCTACGTCCAGTTAATATTACAGAACCCTTATTGTTTAGTATCTCACAGCTTTGATTAGAAAACCGAACACTATGGTTATTATCACATATTTGAGATATACTAAGCAAGTTATGTTTTAAGCCTTCAACATATAAAACATTTTTAAACACAGGAAGATTAAAAAGTTGAACCGTACCTTGGCCTATAATCTTGCAGTTGCTACCATCACCAAATGTGACTGAACCATCAGTCATATCTTTCAGATCCGTGAATAAAGCTTTGTCACCTGTCATATGCCTGGAGCATCCACTGTCTAGGTACCACTTTGAATGACTTGTTGCTTTGAAAGCAATGTGAGCAACCAAGCAGGTGACTTTTGGAACCCATTTCATAACTGTTTTGGGTTTAGGAACATAGTTGGTCTTCTTTTGTTTATAGTTGTAAGAATGACCTATAGAGTTAGATTTTAAGAGCTCCTTGAGTAAATCAACTATCTTTTCAGCTAGTGGATTTCGTTTCTGATTAAAGTTGACATGGCTGCTTCTAGGTTTTTGAAAAGTTTTTGAATTTCTAGAAAAATCTTGATAAGTACTTTTCCCTTTTGAGTTTGAGGACTCTCCTTTAACAAACATAGGAGGAGTATACTTTTGTTTAGGAGGTAGATTTTTATCATAGCCCAACCCGGATAGATCGCCACATTTTCTTGATCCGGATAAAAGTTTTTCTAACTTTGGATCTCCTTGGGCATATTTCCATGTGTCCTTTAGACTCAGAAGAGAAGATACTTCAGTTTTGAGTTTCTCAATTTCAGATTTCAAATCAATAATTAGGGAGTTCTTGAATTCCAAATCGCATTTTGATTTTTCAAAACAATCTGAAATTTGTGATTTTTCTAAGACAAGTGATTCAAAACATTCTTTGAGTTTAGAAAACTTTTCTTTTTGAAGTTTAAGTTTGACAGCAATTTTACAACTTTCCTTATATAGGGCATTGTAAGCGTCTTGAAGATCATCTTCATTTTCACATTCACTACTCAGATTTTCTTCACTTGTTGAGTCATTATCTGAAAATGTGAATTTGGCTAGAGTCATAAGAGCTTTAACCTCATTGCCCAACTCAGTTTCAGAATCTTCTGATTCAGAAGAAGCTTCAGAATCAGATGATTCATCCCATGTAGCCAACATACCCTTCTTCTTGGGTTTGTCCTTTTTAGGACATCTATTTGCTAAGTGCCCATATTCTTGACAGTTGTAACATTGACTATCTTTCAAAGATTTTCGAAATTTGGGTCTAAACTTCTTTTTATCATTCGATTTTTGAAAATCAACCCTTTTCTTGCTTTTGAAAATCTTGTAAAATTTTTTAGCTAAAAGAGCCATATCATCTTCTGAATCAGAATTTTCTTCTGAATTATATTTAGAAGATTTTAGTGCGATAGATTTACCTTTAGGAGCTTTAAAGTTTAACTCGTAGGTTTGTAGAGAACCAACTAGTTCTTCTACCCTCATATTATCCGTATCACGAAGTTCCTGGATTGCGGTTACTTTAGAATTGAACCGTTCAGGAAGTGAGCGTAATATCTTTGCACACACTTTACTTTCTGGGATTTTATCGCCAAGACCCCACATTGAGTTTACAATGTCATTCAATCTAGTGTAAAAGTCCATAAACATTTCATTTTCCTCCATATGAATTTCTTCAAATCTGGTTGTGAGGAGTTGGACTTTAGATTTTTTGACAATTGTAGTACCCTCGTGTGTCATTTCTAATATATCCCAAGCTTGCTTTGCAGTATCACAGGAAATGATTCTTTTGAACTCATCCGGTGATAGTGCGCAAGTATTGCATTTAGTGCTTTAGCATTAGCACTACTCTCACTTTTCTGAAGAGTGGTCCATTGGTAATATGGTGTGACTTTCATAGATTTTGAACCATCAACCCCAGTAACTTCCATGATAGGAGGTTTCCATTCAGTCAATGTGGCTTGCCACACATTTTCATCCATTGATTTGAGGAAGATCCTCATTCTGACTTTCCAATAGGCATAGTTGGAGCCATCAAATGGTGGAGGCCTCGTGACTGAAAGGCTATCAAAATTTGACATCTTTTTAAATAGCTTAGATCGTTAGCTCAGGAAATAAATCCAAATAAATAGCAATAAGAACGAGCTATTAGGCTTTGATACCACTTGAAAAGGCCTAGCTATATGTCCTAGAGGGGGGGTGAATAGGACAATGCCAAATAAAACTTATAACAGCGGAATTAAAAAGAATATGATAGCCAAAGTAAATCACAATGCAGGAAAGTGAAACAACCTCAAAATTTAGATCTTGAGAGGTTGATACAAATGTTGTTCTAAGGACAACCTTTCACCAAAACCAGAGTTTATGGTAGGACAACCTTATTTCTAGAAAGATCTTTGTATCAAATCTCAAACCAAAGAGGAATAAAGAAATAAATACAAACTGAATTGAAATAAATTGTAATCACAAATGTATTGTTCTAGGGACAGCCATACACCATAAAAATGGCAGGGCAACCTTGCTGGAACAACTTTAAAAAGAAATTGAATATCAAGCTGATAAAGGAATAGCAGAAAATAAATTCTAAACTATTACAAAATTCTCACAATGCTTGAATTAAATGATTACAACATTCACCACCATACATACATCCCACAAAAGAATATTAAAGATTAGAAATGTAAATCATTCAACCACAACACAAGGGATTATAGTGGTTCGCCTGTGTGTTCACCAACTGTTAAACAACAGCCACACAAATGCTACTCCACTCCTAATATCCTCACACAGGGGATATTAGCGTTCACTAACAAAATAGGTTTTCCCAGGTTCACCAAAAACCTTACAATTGTGTCTTTGTCTGTGGGCTTACACAATTAAAAAACCCCACTTCTGAGTTTTCCTGGCTCTCCTCAGATAACCAATACAACAAGATTTTTCTGGCAAATCTTGAAAGAAACCAAAACAGAAAGGAATTTACAATTAAATGTAAAATACCTGATTATCTCCTTCGTTGTAGCAGCCCGGTAGAACCAAATCAGAGTAGATGATTGAATGTCCAAGTTCAATGTCCAGTACTCAATTACAATGGTTCTAATTCTAATAGATTTTAAATTTAAACCAAGTAGGGCTTGCCTTAATTGATTTTGATTCCAAAGAAAGGGAATAACAATTCCTCTTATCAAATTAGATTGGAATAGCTGAAACAAAATCAATTAAATAAAGCTAAGGAAAGAAAGTATAAATTAAGCACACTTAGCTTAGATGGAGCACAGAATTATCTCTCAGAAGTTCGACGAAGATTGGCTTGAATGGATTAATTAATTCGATGATTTCTTCTGAGATTCGTGCTCTATTTATAGGTGAGCAGATCGTATCTTCGACTGCTCTAAGGAGCTCTTCGACTAGTCGAAGAAATAACAGATTTGAAAAAAATCGGGCGCGATAAGCTTTGACCGTTCTACGACTGGTCGAAGGCCTCCTTCGACTGGTCGTAGGTCACCTTCGACTGGTCGAAGACCTTGTGAATTATCGCTGGACTTTATGTCGAAGATATACGACTGGTCAAAGAAGTAGTCGACACTGTTCCTTCGACTGGTCGAACAGATCCCTGGACTAGTCGAAGCCTAACAGAAATTATCCGATTTTTGTAACAAATTTACGACTGATCGAGGAATTTCTTAGACTGGTCGAAGCAACTCTAGGACTAGTCGAAAAAGGCCTAGGACTAGTCGAAGAACAGACCAAACATATGTCAAATAAACATTCGATTTATGTATCCAAAGTGACCTACTTCTAAGGTCAGCCTAAGGTCAGTCAAACCTCAACCATGAAGTAAGGACATTGAAACATTAAAAACTAGTGACCTTGAAGTATGAGCCTTGAAGTCTTGACGTAGTTCAATCTTGAAATCTTGATGTAGCTCAATCTTGAAATCTTGATGTAGCTCAATCTTTAAAGTGTCTTGAGTTCTTTATGAACTGCCTTGTATTCTTCTTGAAGTCTTGCAGCTTGAGTCATGTCTTGTGAGTAGTTCTTGCATAAAAGTTTGATCTTTGTACTCGTGAGCTTTGCTTGTTGTGAGCTTAGCTTGTTGTGAGCTTAGCTTGCTCTTGAATGCTGATCTTTGAGAGAGCTTCACTTATGCAAGATATATAACAGTGATTTTGGCACCACAAATTTGACAACAAACAGGGATATAAAATATAGCACTTACAGAAAACCCTAGATCCTCCTTCGCAGGAGATTTTCCCTTCGAAACAGTGGTGTCAGCATCACCGATTTTGTCAATTCCCTGTAGCAATTGTGCAGCCATGGATTTTTCAGAAGAATTCACCTTCGATTTTGAAAACCCTAGATCCTTCTCAGCAGCAGGAGATTTTTCTTCTGAGGCATGGAATCTCTTCACGCTCCTCTATGCAAATCCTAAATTCGCGCCATCCCTTTGACAAACTACTCCGACAACGCCTAGAGGATCATTGACAACATCTACTGCATATCTCCACCGACGATCCTCAGCGGTGCGGAAGAATCTCCCTTTGGCTCCGAAGACCCTAAATCTGGAGATTTTCCAATAAAAAATCGAGACTTGATCCTCTCAAAGAACCCTAGATCCTTCTCCACCAAGGATTTTCCCTTCGAATCGATCCTCAAAAGTCCTACATCAAGAGGAGAGAGATCGAGAGGGAGGGCCAGGAATGGGGAGTGGGAGAAAGGGAGAGATCTCGCGAGAGGACGAGAGGGTTAGGAGTGAAGGATTGTGTTAGAATTAGGCACATGTGTTGGTTCTGGAATGGTATAAAATAGTTCCACATTTGATACGGTTTTAAACCGTTTCAAAACCAAAAAGGTACCCGTTCCTGAATGGCCCTTTTGGTGTAGTGACAACCATATCTACCAAATGACCCAAAAGTCTAGCCGGTCTATCCATCAGGTGGGCCACCTTAGAAAACTACAATACACCAAAAAAAAAAAAAAAAACCTCCGAACCTGTAGCCCATGTGATGATTGGAACCGACCTGACTTTCGGGTCAAGCTGATCATCATGGCAGGGCTCACCAGATACGCTTGTGAGAAGGCATACAAACAACACAGTCGGCCCCATAGTAAGATGAATAACTTCCATGCATGATGATGTGAACCAAGTTTCCATGCACGTGAATAACTTTTCCGTGCGGTTGAATAAGTGTTGCAGAAATGGGCCCCACAGTGTGTATCACAAGGACGCGGTTTGGATGGTGACCTGGACACCAACCAGCTAGCCGGTGTCAAAGCTGTGGGCCCTACTATGGTGTTTTATCCATGCAGTCCATCCATTTTGCATGAGCCCAAAAATAGGCATATCCAAACCTCAAATGGACCATACCACATGAAATACCCAGTTATGGGGCTACTGCCAGAAGCTCAGAAAATGAATGCAATTGAGGTGTATAAGATCTCTAGGGCCATGTTCTTGGTGGCGCTCTTCGCCACTGTCCCGGGCGACTGGTTTACTGTCTTCCTCATTGATCAGATTGGACGGTTTACGATCCAGCTCGGCGGGTTTCTCATGATGTCCATTTTCATGGCAGTAGTTGGATTCCGGTATAGGGAGGTAAGGGGCAATTCTTGCGACGGACAATCCCCGTCGGGATTTTCCAACGGTCACATATTCCAATTCGTGTTCTTTGAGCTTACCTTCTTCTTTGCGAATTTTGGGCCTAACAGCACAACGTTCATCCTGCTGGCTGAGCTGTTCCTGGCGAGACTCCGGTCCACCTGTCATGGGATATCGGCAGCTGCCGGGAAGGCGGGGGCCATTATCAGTGCCTTCGTAGTCCAGAGATACACAGTACTCCATGCGGACAAGAACGATGATAAGATCAACCGGGCCATTATTGGGCTATTGGTGGTAAATTTCATCGGATGTCTGTTCACTTTCATGTTGCCGGAGACCAACGGCCGATCGCTCGAGGAGACCTCAGGCGAGGACAAGGATCTCGGCGGTGGGAGGGAGGAGAATGGGAGGAACTCAACGGCTGAGATCTACCCTATAGTGGAAATGGTTTAAGTTAATGGCACTGATTTAAGGGTGCTAAGACGGGAGTGGCTTGCTCAGGTGGTAGACTCTAGGAGTTTCAACAACCGGTCAAGGGTTCGAGTTTGGTGAAATTCCACTAGCGTGACTGTGTGGGGTGTGTGTGCCTGTGTAAAAAAAAAAAAAAAAAAAAAAAGGGTACTAAGACAGTGGGCCGGAGCCAAAATTACAAAAGAAGTATGATTCTAGCTTGCCTGATGATGATTTAATGGGCTCCCAAATTCAACAAATCAACATCTATCAAACTTAAGTGGGATTATCTGATCAATCTGATTTTCTGTTTATGACCAATCTACAGTTGGTCCCACTATTGGACGGTTCAGATTTGAAGTAAATGCGATGTACATAATAGAAAACCACCCCTACAATGCTGTAGTTTGGAGTATGGTTTGGATCGATGCATCTTTGTTTTTCCGCATGTTGTTTGATTTTGAATTGTCTGCTGTGGAAGTCGTGTTTACAAACACGACTTCAGGAAATTTCATGATATTTGGTATAACCAAACGCTCCTAACAAGAAAATAATAATAATAATAATGTGGTAATTTCCCTGGTGTGTGGCCCATGGTTGGTTCATCAAAGCCATTGATCTGATGGTCCCCTATCATGAATGTACCATACCCAAATCGATTGTAATCGTTTTTAGAGGAGAAAAACTTTGATACTCTGGCAGAGTGAGATGGATGATACGCATGCACTTAGAAATGACTTAAAAATTGCACATGTGGAATATAAGTAATTCAAATTACACATAGAATGATAAGAACTTCCGATGTTGAAGATTTCTGAGGCAGTTACCATCAGCTGTTTGCCTAGTCAGATCAACGGTCTGGATCACTGATCCATAATCCCACATGTACATGGGAATTGGCTGATGAGCAGGAATTTATGATGCTGTTTGCCTAGTTAGATCAACGGTCTGGATCGTTGATCCATGTTCCCACATGTATGGGAAATTGTCCAAGGGCAGGAACTTATGATGCTGTTCGCCTAGTCAGATCAACAGTCTTGATCACTGATCCATGGTCCCCCATCCAAGCGGATTGCGTGGTAACCCCAACACCACTGATATCCCTGATGATCAGACTCTGTAGGGCCCACTGTGATGTATGTGTTTCATCCAAACCGGTGTTTCGTTTTGCCAGCTCATTTTAGTCTCATGCCTTTAAATGAGTTGGCAAAACAGATGAACGGTGTGATTAAAAAAACATAAATCATGATGGGCCCCACAATGTCCGGTCACTGGGCCAGTAGTGCATCAAACGGCTGGGAATTTCTTGCTGTTACATTGTTCCGTTTCTTTGAAAGGCAACACTATTCCAAGGCTTGGACCTGATCACTCGCATACACTATACTATCCCTACCAACTCATCTAGGCCGCACGTCATGAAAACCCCCGTGTAGGTAAATTCCTACCGTTGAAACTTCCCTGGGTCCTCTATGATGTTTATATACCATCCATACCGTTCATATGGTCATTACTATTAGTATGAACTGGAAAAACAAAAAATAGCCTGATTTTAAAACTTATGTGGCCCACGCATGTTTCAACTGTAGACATTCTACGGGCCACTTAATTTTTGGATTTGGGTCATTTTGGGTCCATGCCCTTACATGATCTGGAAAAAAAAACCAATGGACGGAGTGGATTTCCCATAAACATCACGGTGGGCCCCACATAGCAGGAAATCCGCGTCCTAAAGACCATTTTCTCGTTGGTAACGACTTTTCAAAAAAGCCGTTATTTCCAAAGTGAATTTCTTGTTTAAATCACAGCCAGAAGTTCCAAACACCAAGTTCGCTAATTCCACACGCGACGGTATATGCCGTATCATACATATGTGGTCACGCGTGCAAATATGAGACACGTGTATGAGATCTGATTTTTTCATAAGGTTGAAAATAATCCTTAGTTCTTCTTTCTGAAAACTAAAAACTATTCATTTCTTCAAGTGGGCCACAAATTGCAAAGTAATTTGACGGTTAGAATTTCCTTCTTTGTACCCATTCATTTTTTTCAATATGAAGTGGCCCACCTGAGTTATAAAATGACCTGAATTTTATTCCAGAAGATCTAAACATTATAGATCACCTGATTAAGAGCTAAGATCTCACAAATGTATAACAGAGAGACAGATTCGCTCGTGCGAGTATGTTTTTGGCTCCAACACGTGTGTGGAATTAGCCACCTCTCCCATACGCAATCCAGATAAAACAGAAACGAGCACCCAAACCCGCCCCTATGCAACGCCACCATTCCAGCTCTAAGACACAATCCTCAACACCCATTTGGCGACGCTAAGTCGGACGATCGGACGGTTGAGATTGATTAGCAATGTTACTACTACAAGGTATGATCGCCGCCTTCTCGGTGCTCGACAATGAAAAGGCCCACCTCTACCATTTCACACAGATCGCTGGGATGGGGTTCTTCACCAACGCCTACTACCTCTTCAGCATCACAGCCGTCATTAAGAAGATAGGCCGCCTCTGCTACTACAATCCAACGATCCAAAATCCAGGGACCCTACCAGACAATGTCAACAATGCAATCTCCGGCATAGCGCTCTGTGGGACACTCGCCGGCCAGCTGTTTTTCTGGTGGCTTGGAGACAAGCTTGGGAGGAAGAAGGTGTACGGTATCACGTTCGTTACGATGGTTGGATCTGCGATTGCATCCGCCTTCTCGATGGGGTCCACCGCCAAGACCGTGATGAGCTGTCTATGCTTCTTCCGCTTCTGGCTTGGATTCGGCATTGGTGGTGACTACCTGCTATCGGATGACGTGTCGGAGTTCACCAACCAAAAGATGCAGGGTGGGTTGATTGCTGCCGTATTCGCGATGCAAGGAACTGGGATTATGGTGACGGGGTCCGTCGCAATGTCCGTCTCCATGGCATTTTGTGTGTACTACCCACCACTAAGCTTTGTTACCAACCACGTACTGTTGACACAGATGGAAGGTGCTTTCGTCTGGCGGATTGTTCTCATGTTAGGGGCGATTCCAGCTATTCTGACATACTATTGGCGGATGAAGATGCCGGAGACGGCCCGGTTCGTTGGAAAGGGGGACGATAAGAAGGCAGTGGCTGACATGGTGAAGGTCCTTGAGACTGATATACAGGCTGCTGAAGTCGAAACCGGGATGAGAAAATCGTATGTGTTGGTTTGCAAGGAGTTCATGGCTTGCTACTGGGCCTACCTGATTGGAATATCCATGACATGGTTCCTCCTTGATATCAGTTTCTTTGGAACAACCATGACATGGTTCCTCCTTAACGTCGGCTTCTACAGCCGCTGCAACATGCAGAAGGACACCTTTCCGGCGATCGGGCTGCTGCCGAAAGCCCAGCAAACGAACGCGATCGAGGAGGCGTTCGGCTTCTCCAAGGCCATGTTCCTGGCGGCGCTCTTCGCCACTGTCCTGGGCTATTGATTCAGTCTTCCTCATTGATAGGATTGGACGGATCGTGATCTAGCTCGGCGGGTTCCTCGTGATGTCCATTTTCTGTTTGGGACGCAACAAGTCATGGAAGTAATCTTACACGAAGTTAAAGAACTCAATAGAAAATGAAAATTCAAACAACCACAAAGAACACACAAATTTTAGGAGTAAAAACCCTTATGAGAAAAAAAAAACCTGCACCAAGCTACAAACAATCTATTGTAATTAGAAATTTACAAGAGATGTAACAATTTGCAGATGAGAAGCCTAGCTTTTTTCTAGTAGCTCCCTAAAAAGGTGGGGACCTGACTCAAAAGTAGGAGGATACTTGACTCTTAAAGTAGAATCTGGGCCCAAACCCATTCAATCATGGGCCCAAAACTTTCAAAATCTGTCAGCAGCCAACTAAAAGAGACAGACTTTGACTCGAAAAGTAGAATTAGGGCTTAAACCTATCCAGTCCAGGGTTCCACCACGAATCTTGAAAAGTAGAATCAGGGCCCAATCCCATCCATCAGAGCCATGGCCACTCCCATAAATCTCACAGCACCCAATAAAAAAAAAAAGAAAAAAAGAAAACAAAAGAAAGAAAGAGACTATTTTATACACAGAAGACAAGTCCAAAACCATCCAGTCCCTCCCTAATCGCACGGCTCGCTTCTAACCCAGGGTTACGAGAATCACATGTGACTTTAAGCTCTATGAGGGCAGCTGTGACATCAGTTTTACTCCATTCCTTGTGCCAGCCCATGCTAGGAGGTGATGTTAAAATTGATGAAGACTCAAAGCCACACCACATGAAATAGTAGGAATAGAAATGCCCACGTTGAAACTTTCCAAAGACCCGCCTTATGTTTATATGCCATCTAAAACCGTTAATAAGTTGATTCCCATGCAGATGAAGGGAAACACTAATACCAGACTGATCTGAAACTTCTGTGGCTCACAAGAAGTTTTCGATGGTGGTTGTTGAATCACCACTGCTTCTTGTGGTGTGGCCCATTTGAGATTTGAATATGCCTTAATTTTTGAAATGACGTCCTAAAATGATCAAATGTAATGGATAAATGAAGTAGATATAACACAAACATTACAGTGGGCCTCATAAAGCTTAGGATAAGAGTAGATTCCTGTAATTAAACTAATTACAGGCAATTTGCATTTGATACCACTTTCCTGTGCCCCAACATACAGGGAGCTCCATATGCAGAAGCTCTGTCCATCAATTTCACTAGGATCACTTTAGGTCGCTTCCTGACGCAGGGATGAACGTGATGAGGATAAATACTCCGAATCCACGGAGCTTCTCTGGACTCCTCATAGAGACTTCTCGAATCCACGAGGAAAGAAAGTAGAAAACAGAAATAATTTCTAATAAATTCGAAACTGATTAATTAATTCATAAAAACGAGTTCACAGCCCTTTAAATAGGGGTACCAAGCAATGAGAAAGAAATCAGAATCAAACTACAACTACAAATCCTAGAATTCGCGACTTACTATAAATAGTAAACTTACTATTTATAGACGGTCGTGATGTCTACTAGTGCGCAAGGTTTTCGGCCAAAAATAGTAAGTGTCCTATTTGGCTTCACCAAACCGTTCTCCTAATTATTCTAAACTCTTTTCACGTTGGGCGCAACTCCTAAAGCCCAACGGATGATTTCTTTCTTCTTCCCATGCAACAATATCATCTGCAACAGCAGGACTGCCGGAAGCAGAGGCTCTCCTGAAATGGAAAGCCAGCCTCTCACCAGCACAAGCTCTCCACTCATGGTCACTTCCTGCTACTAATGCCAGCACCAACACCATATCTCCATGCAAATGGACTGGGATCTCATGTAACAGCCTTGGAAGTGTAACAGAGATAAGCCTACCGAGTGCAGGCTTGCAAGGTAAGCTCGACAACTTGAGCTTCCCCTCATTTCCAAACCTCATTCATCTCAATCTCAGTGGCAACACTCTCACTGGAACCATCCCAGCTCATATCGGCACTCTTTACAAACTCATGTCCCTCAATCTGTCTGCAAATAGTATAAGTGGATCAATACCCCTAGATATAGGGAATCTTGTGAATTTGAATGAGCTAGACTTGTCCATTAACCATCTAGATGGTTCCATCCCTTCCACTTTAGGGAACTTGTCAAAGCTTTCCATCTTGCTCCTGCACCAAAATCGAATCTCTGGCTCCATTCCACCACAGATGGGGAATCTGCAAGATCTGGTTCTGTTGAGTGTGTTTCAAAACAATCTGACTGGTCCGATCCCTCCAGCTTTGGGTAATTTGAGAAACCTTAAGAGTATTGTCCCTCCACAGCAATCAAATTTCTGGTTCAATTCCTCCACAATTTGGGAATTTAATGAATCTCGAAATTCTTGAACTGTCCAATAACAGTTTAACAGGTTCTATCCCTTCCACTTTAGGGAACTTGACAAAGCTGACAGCCTTCCTCCTCATTAAAAATCAAATTTCTGGTTCTATTCCTCCAGATCTTGGGAATTTAATGAGTCTCAATAAGCTAATATTGTACCAAAACAATCTGACTGGTCGGATCCCTCCTGCTTTGGGTAATTTGAGAAACCTTAAACATTTGTATCTCTACAGCAACCAAATTTCTGGTTCAATTCCTCCACTTTAGGGAACATGACAAAGCTGACATTCCTCTCCCTCCTTCAAAATCAAATTTCTGGTTCTATCCCATCTACTTTAGGAAACTTGACCAAGCTTACTAGGTTGTCCTTTATGGACTGTCTATTATCTGGTTCCTTGCCTCAAGAAATGACAAACATGACAAATCTTTCTGAACTCTACTTGGATGGCAACGGCCTCTCTGGCTATTTACCTCAGTTATGCCAGGGCGGATCTCTTCAATTCTTCACTGCTGTTGGCAACCATTTCACTGGTGAGATCCCAAAAAGCATCAGAAATTGCACTAGCTTAATAAGAGTGCGACTTAATGAAAACCGACTTGCTGCAAACGTATCGGAAGCCTTTGGTGTATACCCGCATCTCTCATTCATGGATGTCAGCAACAACATGTTGTTTGGTGAACTCTCTCCAAATTGGGGAGAATGCCGAAATTTGACAAAGCTACAATTATCCGGGAACATGATCACCGGTAGAATTCCACCTGAGATAGGGCAGTTGATGCAGCTAAGTGTGCTTGGTCTTTCTTCAAACCAGCTGGTAGGCGAGATTCCAAAGGAATTTGGGAGGCTGACTTCTTTGTTCAACTTAACTTTAAATGAAAACCAGCTTTCTGGTCAGATACCCCAAGAGATTGGAAAACTATCCAATTTGGAGGTTCTTGACTTGTCAATGAATCACCTAAGTGGTCCAATACCACCTCAATTAGGTGATTGCTTCAAACTTCAATATCTGAAATTGAGCGAAAATGTTTTAAATGGAAGCATTCCTTTTCAGATCGGTAACCTAGTATACCTACAAGGCTTACTAGATCTAAGTCATAACTCCCTCAATGGACAAATATCACCACAACTCACGAAATTGATTCGGCTGGAAAAGTTAAACCTCTCCCACAACATGCTATCAGGGTCCATTCCACCTTCTTTTGAAGGGATGTTCAGCTTGCAATCCATTGATTTTTCATACAATGCTTTGGAAGGTCCTCTTCCCAACAGCAAAAGCTTTCAGAAGGCTCCTGCAGAGGCATTCATATATAATAAGGGCTTATGTGGTGAAGTGCAAGGTTTGCGACCTTGCAATGCCTCTTCAATCAATCATGGTGATGCGATGAAAGGTCACAGAGTTGTGATCCTCATTATTCTTCCTGTCTCAATGGCCTTGTTTCTTTTATTTGTAATCATTAGCATTTCTTTCATTTATTACCAAAGAAGAAGAAATATAAAGAAAATGGTTCTTGAGAGGAGCAGCGGAAATCCATTTTCAATATGGAATTATGATGGGATTGCTGTGTTCGAAGACATCGTGGAGGCGACAGAGGGTTTTGACGACAAATACTGCATTGGAATTGGAGGGTATGGAAAAGTTTACAAAGCAAATCTACCAATGGGTCAGGTAGTAGCTGTGAAGAAACTTCACCCACTCAAAGGAGGAGATCAATCTGATCAAAGAAGTTTTAGAAATGAGATACAAGCATTAACTGAAATCCGCCATCGCAACATAGTGAAGCTTTATGGCTTTTGCTGTCATGCTCGATGCTCGTTTCTCGTCTATGAGTACATGGAAAGGGGAAGCTTAGCAAGTATCCTAAGCAATGATGAAAGAGCTGCACAATTGGACTGGACTCTAAGGGTGAAGATTATTAAAGGTGTGGCCCATGCTTTATCTTACATGCACCATGATTGCACCCTGCCAATAGTCCATCGAGACCTATCAAGCAACAACGTTCTGCTGAATTTAGAACTTGAGGCTAGTGTTTCTGATTTTGGTACTGCACGATTGCTGATACCTGATTCGTCCAATTGGACTACGCTTGCAGGCACTTATGGATACATCGCTCCAGGTTGGTCACTAATATGTTCTCAACACTGAATAGTTTTATTATAAATTAGCCTGTATTTTTCTTAATATTTTCTATTTTTGTTTAAATTATTTACTATAAAATTTGTGCATTAGTCACCACACTATTGTCAAATGGGGCAATCTAAGGCAACTGGATTATGAGAAAATTCATATTTGAAAATCTTAAGAAACTTTCACCACGTTTTATTAGCTATTAAATTCATGGCATTGACCATTTTTAACTTTACATTTGTTGGCCACCAATTGGTTGGATAGAATCCTTCCATAAGTGTCATTTCTGGGATCTTCTCTATCTACAACAATATGGGTGATCATGTTTCCAGATGGTATGGATTGATTTACATGCATACCAAGTTTAGATAGATGAGTTACAGGTAGTTAATAAATGATTGAAAAAGCTCATGTCTTCCAGCCCATGCTAGTAAATCTGAAAATGATGCATCAGGGAATGTGGGATCGTGAAATACTCTACCAAGAGATCCCAAAGCATGAGCTTGGGCTTTCCCTACTATATAAGGGTTCCACAGCTCTAAGATCCAGACTGTCCATGTGATGTCTCACACAATGAATATCCCACCAACAAAAGAAATTGATTGAAAAATCCTAGCCATTGAATTTATGGTCTTTCCTTGTTGAATGTGCACAATTACCTTTTGTTCTTTCTTGATCATTTATCTGTTGGCCACTAAAATGGTTAGGATTTCCAATTAGAGAATTGCCAATGCATGAGCCATCCAAATTGGGACCCACCATGTCAATGGTTTGGATCTTAGAACTATGGACCTCACAAGTACAGTCTTAAAACCTTAGATATTCTTAAGTACGTTTTTGGGTTGTTTCCTTTACTTCCTATAGAGAGAGAGAGAGAGAGAGAGAGAGAGAGAGAGAGATTCTGCTTATAGGTCCAGAATATTGATACTAGTTTGTTGGTCCACAATATTGATATAAGTAATTATGTTAAATACAACATTACCTATACATTAAAATAGGCCCAACCATCCAGATGACCCGACAATGATTAAGCTTGTCCTGTTATCGGGCAGGCCACCACCACATCAAAACAATGGACAATTTTGAGAAAAAAATAATAATTAATAAAAGGCCAACAATGTGCATTCAATGTATGTATGTGGCATGCCTAATGAGTGGTCGATCCCGACTTCCTAGCCAGATCATCAGAAAGTTTGGCCCATGTTATGCTCCTCCCAGATGTACCAAACACGTTACTTGGCACATGCTCTGTTTGTAGAGATGCCTTGGTATTAGCAAGCACAAAAGCCTAGAAGATATGAAACCTAGATTACGAAACATAGGTTAGTTTGATATATGGATAAGAGTTTATCTATTGATGATTAGCAAAGAATAAAGAATCTGATTCAACAATCTTCTATCATGTAGAGCTTGCATATACAATGAGGGTGACCGAGAAATGCGACGTCTATAGCTTTGGTGTTGTGGCACTTGAAGTGATGATGGGAAGGCATCCTGGGGAGCTCATCTCCTCTTTGTCATCACCAAATAGAGAAGATATACTGCTAAAGGATATGTTGGACCAACGTCTCCCCGATCCAATGCCAGAGGCTGCACAGGAAGTCATATTTACAGTGTCCATGGCCCTTGCATGCATTCAGCTAGATCCAGACTCTCGGCCAACCATGCACCACGTGGCTCAGGAGCTATCTGTTGGCAGGCCTTCTTTCTCTCTAGAGTCATTCGATGCACTTACATTTCGTCAACTGATGAATCTCAAGGTATAATTGGGTGTATGAAAATTAGTGAGGTTGTGGGTGTGTAGTGGCAAGAACATTATTACTATGTGTGTCCATCGTATGAAAATAATCAATCACGGAGGTGTTTTTCTTGTTATGATGCGTACATAGTTTAGTGTGTGGAATTGATGTTTATATAGAACATAGATTTCTAGGATTGGTGATAAAAATCCAAATGCAATAAAAATAGGTTGAAAGAATAAAAATATTTTCTTGTTTGATGGTTATCTTCTAACTGATGGTTTTTATGCCCAAGAATTTACCTTATAGGGATTGTAATCCTTTTCTGTGATACCAGTTGTGTACTAATGTGTCATCAAAAGTGGAAGAATGGGTTCATTTATCTGTGAAAGTAGGCATAGACAGTGGCTTCTTTAAACAGGAGAAAAGAAGATAAAAGAACTTCAGTTGGCCTTGTTGCAACTTGCAACCATCTTCTTTCTCCTTGTTTGGAAGTCCTTCAATAAAACGATTTTATTTTTTTCAGAGGAGAGCCCTCATCCTTCCCAATGTTTGTTTGATGTGTACGGAAAAGGAGGAGACAATCAATCACCTTTTCATCCACTGTCCATTTGCAACTAAAGTATGGGATCACTTCTTGTTCTCTTTCAATATTTGTTGGGTGATGCCGACATCTGTTAAGGAATTATTAGGGGCTTGACACGACAGAGGATTTGGGAAAGCAAGCAAACCGGAGTTGAGGTTGACTATAATGGCGATCTTTGGGGTCATTTCGGGCTCTCAAAATGGCTGCTGTTTCCGTAATAAATCAAAAAAGTCATAGAAGTTTGTTTATTATTATTATTATTATTATTATTTTATTATGTTATTATTAGTACACACCCCACTGTTAGCCACACCCCCACTTGGGAATTGATACCAAGACCTCGGTATGAAACGGGATTATCTTCACTCAGTCTACCACTTGAGCTATGGATTGGTGTGTAAGTTATTGCTAGAGTTAATAGGCTTGTTTCAGTTTGGGAGATGTATGCTTCTTAGGGTTACTAGTCTTCTTTTATGGTTTCTTCTTTTTGTTGCTCTTTTTTGCTTTGTGCAAGTTTTAATAAAGTTTGGTTATCTGTCAAAAAAAGTTTATTTACTTATTTATTTATTTATTATTTTTTAGAAATGTGGGAGCACACTACTTGCAAATTTTATTAATAAGATTTTAAAAAAATACACCTAGCAAGATGCAGACAAGGACCAAGACTTTTCAAGTGACCTATACAACATATGGGATCATTTACCATCAGAATATACAAAGAAATCCCAATCTCAATCCAAACACGACAGAAACAAAAGGAAAATATGCAACAACATAAGAGTTCGGAGCCGAACCAATAGACCAAGAAGTAAGCAGAACAAAGACCAATGCGCAAGAGGCGGGAGCTTCTCCCACAGGGTGCAATAGGTAGTGAATTCAGGCTAGGACTGCACTGACAACTTCTCCCAACATTCAACAAAGATTCAAGACTTTCACTTAATACCTACCAACACCATAAGTCAGTTGCTGAAGAGAAACCGTTATTGTAGAAACTGCTGACTGCAAGGGACATCAAAATGTTGAAAATCCTGCTATTGATAATGAAGCTGAAGAAACAGGCTGCTTTCTTCTTCTTCTTCTTGTGCTTCTTCTTCTTCCTCATTTAATAATGTGAAGTTGTTGGACTCCTGTCTATAGCACAAATTTATTATTATTATTATTATTATTGTGCAAGGAAAACTAAACATCCCACTCCGAAATCCTATGGCCCTGAACAGAAATCATACAATCCAGGGGACTAGGACAATTTAGGGGACCAAGATGGAGCAATCAGAAGAAATCCATGAGAGAACAGAGCAGCTGCTGCTCTGCCCAGAGAATAGACACAATCATCCTCTAACTGGCCATGACAATGAAGAGAAAATCTTGTGATCTGTTGCAGGCTCAACGAAACCACCAAACCGTTATAGACAAACCACTACTGCCAAGCTACATAGACAATCCACTATAGCCAAACAACGCCAATTTATCCATGCCATCACCATCAAGACCCAACAAATCAACAGAAAAACACAATATGGGCCAGACCCAACAAATAGATAAGAATGGGAAAGAAAAAAAAAAAATTATTTACTTTTTAGTTATTTATCATTTTTTTAGAAACGTGGGAGCACACTACTTGCAAATTTTATTAATAAGATTTTTTTTTTTAAAAAAAACCCACCTAGCAAGGTGCAGACAAGGACCAAGACTTTTCAGGCGACCTATTCAACATATGAGATCATTTACCATCAGAATATACAAAGAAATCCCAATCTCAATCCAAACACAATAAAAACAAAAGGAAAATATGCAACAACATAGAGTTTGAGCCAAACCAATAGACCAAGAAGTAAGCATAACAAAGACCAATGCGCAAGAGGCGGGAGCTTCTCCCACAGGGTGCAACAGGTAGTGAATTCAGGCTAGGACTGCACTGACAACTTCTTCCAACCTTCAACAAAGATTCAAGACTTTTACTTAATACCTACCAACACCATAAGGCAGTTGCTGAAGAGAAACCGTTGTTGTAGATATTGCTGATGGCAAGGGACATCAAAATGTTGAAAATCCTGCTATTGATAATGAAGCTGAAGAAACATGTTGATTTTTTCTTCTTCTTCCTCATTTAATAATGTGAAGTTGTTGAACTATTGTCTATAGCACAATTTTATTATTATTATTTTATTTTTTTGCGCAAGGAAAACTAAACATCCCACTCCGAAATCTTATAGACCTGAATAGAAATCATACAATCAGAAGAAATCCATATTGAGAGAACAGAGCAGCTGCTGCTCTGCCCAGAGAATAGACTCAATCATCCTCTAACTGGCCATGACAATGAAGAGAATCTTGTGATCTGTTGCAGGCTCAACGGAAACCACCAAACCGTTATAGACAAACCACTACTGCCAGGCTACATAGACAATCCACTATAGCCAAACAACGCCAATTTAGCCATGCCATCACCATCAAGACCCAACAAATCAACAGAAAAACACAATATGGGCCAGACAATCCACTATGTTGTTACTTTCTTTGAAAGTGTGGGAGATTTGGGTGGTTTATACCTAGTAGTTATTTGTATAGTTCTTCTAACACATACCAAACCTTCTAGGCTGGAGGAGCACGGGGCGTTTACGAGTCTGTCAACAATGACTTTTGAGTTACATTGGATCATAACAATCTTCACCCCGAATTGCTGTTAAACAGGGCCTTGGCCTCCATGGTGGTTGGTCCAAGTGGCAACTGGCCACACCCACTTCTAAGGCCTACGCAGAATGAATAAGGCTCTCAACCCCTTGGGTTTGGGTCAGGCTGGATCTAATCAGGTCTGGGTTGGGTCCAGGTCAGGGCAAATAAGTATATTTTTACACTATTGGACCCACTTATTGAATGGCTTAGTAATGCAGGGGCATTTTTACATTGGGCTCGAGTGGGGTGGCCTATGGGATGTAGGGCACACTTGGAGTGGGCGGCCCGTGTGAGGTGGGTGGCTTGTGTGAAGTGGAACCCATGTGATTCTAACAAACTCAAATCTCACCCTTCTACATCCTTTGAAACCCTTGGAAATTTAGAAACCCTATAATCTCCATGATACACCCTCAATTCTGATTGCACTCCAATATATAGCCTTTGGAGGAAGCACAATTAAAATAGGAAACAAATCTTGCAAATTTGCAGTTTTGAAAAAATCCGCACAGAATTTGTCGATGGCATCGAAAGTATATTGATATCATTGAACTAATTCCTCAAATGTCCAGAGACAAAAACATAATTTTTTAAAAATTCTTGATGCGTCGAACACTCATTGATGGCATAAAAACGGTGAGAAAATCTGAAAAATATCAATGAATTGAGAACTGTTCGATGACATCGAATAGACCGTCGATGGCAACAACAGACCCAGTAGCAGACTCCATTCAAGACATCTATTACAACGCAGGCTCACCTTCTTCTTAACGAATTTTGGGCCTAACAGCTGGACGTTCATCATGCCGGCTGAGCTATTCCCTTCGAGGCCGCTGGGAAGGCATGGCCATCATCAGTGCCTTTGTTGTCCAGAGATCCACTCTCCGTTGGGACGAGGACGAGGACATGATCAAGTGGGCCATCATCAAGTTGGGCCAGACCATTGGCTCTCCATTGATCTGATTGTGTGGCCAGACCATCGAGTGAAACAGCCCGATCATCTTGGTAGATCCTGCACAATGAGCTGACTCCTTAACCGTTATTTCGTGGGCCATTTCTTGATAGGATAAGAACTTCCAATCTTGGAAATTTCCCAGGCAGCCTCCATCAGTTGTTTGCCTAGTCAGATCAACGGTCTCGATCACCGATCCATGGTCCTCCATCGAAACGGATTGCGTGGTAACCCCAACACCATAGATATCCCTGGTGATCAGACTCTGTGGGGTCCACTGTGATATATGTGTTTTATCCACCTTACAAGCAGATTGGATGGCAAATAAACATCATGGTGGACCTAGGAAGGTTTCAACAGTGGACAACGTCATTATCCCCCTATTTCCGTGGTGTGGTCCATTTTAGCCTCGTGCCTTAAAATTAGCTGGCAAAACGGATGAACGGTGTGATTAAAAATAAAAAATAAAAAAAACATAAATCATGGTGGCCCCACAGTGTCCGGTCACTGGGCCAGTAGTGCATCAAACGGCTGGGAATTTTTTGCAGTTACATTGTCTTGTTTCTTTGATAGGCAACACTACCAAGGCTTGGACCTGGATCACTCGCATACACTATACTATCCCTACCAACTCATCTAGGCCGCACGTCAGGAAAACCTGAGTAGGTAAATTCCTACCGTTGAAACCTTCCTAGGTCCTCCATGATGTTTATATACCATCCATACCGCTCATAAGGTCATTACTATTAGGATGAACTGAAAAAACGAAAAATAGCCTTATTTTAAAACTTATGTGGCCCACGCATGTTTCAACTGTAGACGTTCAATCCTATGTCGAACGGACCACTTGATCTTTGGATTTGGGTCATTTAGGGTCCATGTCCTTACATTATCTGGAAAAAAAACCAATGGACGGGGTGGATTTCCCATAAACATGACGGTGGGCCCCATATAGCAGGAAATCCGCGTCCCAACGAGCAGGAAACCATTGCCTCGTTGGTAACGACTTTTCAAAAAAGTCGTTACTCACAAGGTGAATTTCTTGTTTAAATCACAGCCAGAACTTCCAAACATCAAGTTCGCTAATTCCACACGCGACGGTATATGCCTAACATCCATATGTGGTCACGTGTGCAAATATGAGACACGTGTATGAGATCTGATTTTTCCATAAGGTTGAAAATAATCCTTAGGTCTTCTTTCTGAAAACTTAACACTATTCATTTCTTCAAATGGGCCACAAATTGCAAAGTAATTTGACGGTTAAAATTTTCTTCTTTGTACCCATTCATTTTTTTCAATATGAAGTGGTCCACCTAAGTTCTAAAATGCCCTTTTTTTTTTTTTCAGAAGATCTAAATAGTGCAGATCACCTGATTAAGAGCTAAGATCTCACAAATTTTTAAAAGAGAGACAGATGCGCTCGTGTGTGGATGTGTACGGCTCCAACACGTGTGTGGAATTAGCCACCTCTCCCAGACGCAATCCAGATAAAACGGAAACCCGCCCCATGCAACACCACCGTTCCATCTCTAACACACAATCCTCAACACCCGTTCGGCGACGCTCAGTCGAACAATCGGACGGTTGAGATTGATTACCAATGTTACTACTACAAGCGATGATCGCCGTCTTCTCGGCGTTCGACAATGAAAAGGCCCAGCTCTACCATATCACACAGATCGCCGGGATGGGGTTCTTCACCAACGCCTACTACCTCTTCAGCATCACAGCCGTCATTAAGCTCATGGGCCACCTCTACTACTACAATCCAACGATCCAAAACCGAGGTACCCTACCAGACAATGTGAACAATGCAATCTCCGGCCTAGCGCTGTGTGGGACACTAGCCGGCCAGCTGTTTTTCTGGTGGCTAGGAGATAAGCTTGGGAGGAGGAAGGTGTACGGTATCACGCTCGTTACTATGGTTGGATCTTCGATCGCATCTGTTTTCTCAATGGGGTCCACTGCCAAGACAGTGATGAGCTGTCTGTGCTTCTTCCGCTTCTGGCTTGGATTCGGCATTGGTGGTGACTACCTGCTATGGGCCATCATCATGTCGGAGTACACCAACCAAAAGATGCAAGGCGGGTTGATTGCAGCCATATTCGCAATGCAGGGAACTGGAATTATGGTGACGGGGTCAGTTGCAATGTCCCTCTTCATGGTATTCTGTGTGTACTACCCACCACTAAGCTTTCTACCCAACAATGTACCGTTGATACAGCTGGAAGGTGACTTCGTCTGGCGGATTGTTCTCATGTTAGGGGTGATTCCAGCTGTTCTGACATACTATTGGCGGATGAAGATGCCGGAGACGGCCTGGTTCGTTGTAAAGGGGGATGATAAGGAGGCGGTGGCTGACATGGCGAAGGTCCTTGAGAGCGATATACAGGCTGCTGAAGTTGAAACCGGGATGAGAAAATCGTATGTGTCCTTATTGAAGGAGTTCATGGCTTGCTACTGGGCCTACTTGATTGGAATATACATGACATGGTTCTTCCTTGATATCAATTTCTTTGGAACACCCATGAAATGTTTCCTCCTTAATGTCGCCTTCTACGGACACTGCATCACGCAGAAGGACACCTTTTCGGCGATCGGGCTGCAGCAGAAAGCCCAGCAAATGAATGCGATCGAGGAGGCGTTCGGGATCTCCAGGAAAATGTTCCTGGTGGCGCTCTTCGCCAGAGTTGATTCAGTCTTCCTCATTCACACAATTGGACGGCTCGTGATCCAGCTTAGCGGGTTTTCATTATGTCCTCGGAGTCAAAGAATGGAATAGAAAATGAAATTTCAAACAACCACAGAGAACACACAAATTTTAGGAGGAAAAACTCTTATGAGAAAAAAAACCACGGCACCAAGCGACAAACAATCTATTGTAATCAGAAATTTACAAGATATGTAACAATTTGCATCTGACAAACCCTAGTTTTTTTCCTCAAAACTCTTGAAATGTACTAAGCTTCTTTCGTTCTTTTAGAGTAACCCTAATCCCGTTTCAACACGGTTAATATATAACTCTCGTATAGAATTAGAAACAAAACCATGCACTTATATGTTCCGCTTGGTCGTACCTTCGGTCGACCAAGATATCAATAGAGTATCTCAATCCACCAAAACATACTTCAATCCATCGGGAACATCGCAACGTACTTTGGTTGACCGAAGAATTCCTGGTCGTCCGAATAATATTGCACCAGGTTAAAGACACTTGATCAACATTTTCACGGTAGTCATTGGATTTTAGTATCTGGGGAGCTCGGGGCAATCCCAATGACGACAAATCCCCATTGGGCTTCTGCAATGGGAACATGGCCCAGTTCGTGGTGTTCTACCGGCGAACCTTCTTCTTTGCAAATTTTGGGCCCAACATCATGACATTCATCATGTTGGCCGAGCTATTCCTTATGAGGCTTTGGTCCACCTGCCACAGGATACTGATGAGATTTCCTCCTCATGGCTCGATCGGTCGAGGGCCTGACTCGACCGGTCGAGGGTGGTACTCGACTAGTCGAGGCATGGCTCAACTCGAAGTCCAGCAACCAATTTGTTAATTCTTCCGCGCTGCTCGATCAGTCGAGGAGTTTACTCTACCGGTCGACTGCGAGGACGCAGATTCGAGTCCGGATTTGGTGCGGACTGCATAAATTTGACGCGGTTTCACAAGAGGTGCGAAAGGAAGTTGCTTAAACTATAAATAGGGGTCCCTAGGGCTTTTCTAGGGTATTGAGAAGGCTTTCTAAAGCTATTGTGCTAAGGGTTTTTGGCGGCTAAGGTGAGAGAGAGAGAAAGAGAGAGAGAGAGAGAGAGAGAGAAAAAAAAAAAAAAAAGGGGAACCTTGTGGAAGGGAGGGTTATGCTCGTAGAGGTGATGTGCTATGCACTTGACATCTCAGCGCTTTTACGTCCTCGTGATCAGTGAGATCTCTCTGTTTTTTCTTTATTCTCTTATTGTTTATCCACTCCGGCGTGAGTGAAGAAGGTTTGATCCAAGCGGTGTGTGCTTGTAATTGGTTGTAACGTTTTACTTCATAGTGTATTGTTGCTCTAGACTAGGTCCCATGGTTTTTACCTCTTTGAGGGTTTTCCATGTAAAAATTTCTTGTGTCGTGTGGTTTTTACTTTGATTTTATTTCATTGCTTTATTATCCCATAATTCTGGTGTTTTTGGGAGGTTAGATAATAAGGTTTTGTGCAACGGCCTCCAACAAAGTGGTATCAAAGCGTCCAGGTTTATTGAACGGAGTGGGATCAGTTTTGAATTATGGAAGGTGGCTCATCAAGGATGATCAGTCTCAATGGTTCTAACTGGATCATATAAAAGGTTAAGATAGAGGATTTGCTTTATTGCAAGGATTTGTATTCTCCAATTCAAGGCATATCAGCAAAGTCAAATGATATGACAGATGATGATTGGAAGAAGTTAGACCGGAAGGCGGTGGGGTTTATTAGACAATGGTTGGACGATCCGTATTCCACTATGTGTCTACACAAATCTCAGTCGCTAGCCTATGGCTGAAATTGTAAGGGTTGTATGAGAGGAAGACAGCCGGCAATAAGATTTTTCTGATAAGGCGACTTGTGAATCTCAAGTTGAAATATGGTGGTTCCATGGCTGAGCGCATGAATGAGGTCAGCAATATATTGAACCAGCTCTCCGCTATGAAGATGGTCCTAGACAACGAATTACAGGCTTTACTATTACTTAGCTCATTGCCTGATAGTTGGGAGACATTGGTGGTGTCTTTAAGTAACTCCACGTCAGACGGAAAGGTGTCCATGGAACAGGTAACTAGCTGTCTCTTCAATGGGGAGACAATGAGGAAGTTTCAGGGGTCTACTCATCAAGTGACACAAGAACGGGGGAGAGGAAAGAACAGAAAGGGCGAGAAGGCCCAAGAAAAATCAAGAGGCAAGTCGAGCGTCAGAAATGACGTTGAATGCTGGAATTGGGGCAAGAGGGGCCACTACAAGCATGAATGTCGTACTAAGAAGAACGACAAAAAATGAAAAGGAAATGAGAAGGAATATAAATCAGACTCCACTGCGGTCGCTTCAGATGGCGACGTTGTAGTTATTCTTTCAGCAGATCATGATGTTTGTCTCACGGCTACGAGTTAGGACACCGACTGGGTGATAGATTCTGGCATATAGAAGATCGTAGGGGTCAGTGATATTTGTGTGAAGACCGATGTAGGCTACACATTGGTTCTCAGGGATGTGAAGCATATTCCAGACCTTCGCCTCAACTTGATGTCGACGGGAAGGTTGGATGATGATGGCTATAAAAGCCGATTTGTTGGTGGGCACTGAAAGCTCATCAAGGATTCATTGATCGCGGTCTGAGGAAAGAAGTGTTGCACCCTTTCCAAGGCAAGTGTCAGTGTGTGCAAGGGGGGTTGAACGCAGTAAAAGATTCAGCTATTGACATGTGACACAGGCGTCTAGGCCACATGAGTGAAAAAGGGCTTCAGCTACTAGCAAAGAAGCGGCTTCTTACAGACGTGACAGGTATACTTCTCAAAACCTATATTGATTGTTTATCAAGGAAAAGCATAGAGTTTCATTTGTTAAATCTACTTCTCATGTTAATAAGTTGCATGCATTAGATTTGGTTTATTCTGATGTTTGTGGTCTTATGAGGATAAAAAACCTTAAGTGGGGCATTGTATTTTATCACTTTTATAGATGATACATCTACGAGGGTTTGGGTTTATGCTTTGAAATTCAAGGATGAGGCCTTTGGTGTGTTTAAATTGTTTCATGTTATGGTCGAGAGAGAGACAGGTAGATCATTGAAGTGATACATCAGTGACTTTCATGAGTATTGCAAGTCCCTAGGTATACGGTATGAACAGACGGTTCACAAGACCCCCCAGCAAAATGGTATGGCTGAGCGAATGAATCGCACCATTATAGAGAGAATCAAATGCATGTTATCCCATGCGAAGTTGCCCAAGACATTTTGGGGAGAAGCAATGCACACGGCAGTGTATTTGATAAATAGGTCTCCATCAGCCTCGTTGAATGGAGAAGTACCCAAGAAGGTGTGGACTGGACAAGATCCATCGAACAATCATCTCAGGGTGTTTGGATGCAGGACATCCGTTCACGTACCAAATGACGAGAGGTCCAAGCTCGATATGAAGATCAGGCAATGTGTGTTCTTGGGGTACCGTGATGAAAAGTTCGGCCACAGATTGTGGGATCTGACTGAGAAGAAGCTCGTCAGGAGCAGAGATGTGGTTTTCTTTGAATATCAGTGTATAGAAGATATTCGTAAGCCAGAGAAGTTACAGCCTAGTTCAGGTGAGCTAGAAAACATGGATCTGGTTATTCCTTTCGTATTGCCTGATAACAGGGGAGTACAACAAGGTGTAGAGGATGAAAGAGTTCCTACAGAAGATGGACCGGGGGAGCAGCCCCCACCTGATCCACCTGTTAAGCCACAGGTGAGGAGGACATCTAGGGACAGACAGTCGTCCAAGAGGTACTCGCCGCATGAATACATTATGATCACTGATAGGGGAGAGCCAAAAGATTATTCTAAGGCCTTAGCCAAATGGCATAAGGGGGAGTGGTTGAAAGTTATGCAAGAGGAGATAGAATCCTTGTATAAGAACCACACCTGTGATATGATGAAATTGCTTGAGGGCAAAAAAGCTCTAAGCAACAAGTGGGTATTCAGAAAGAAGATTGAACAGAATAATTCACAAACGAGGTTCAAGGCCAAACTAGTGGTGAAAGGTTTGGTCAGAGGAAAGGCATAGACTTCAAGGAGATATTCTCACCAGTGGAGAAAATGACATCCATATGGGTGTTGCTTGGGTTGGCAGCTAGCATGGATCTGGAGATAGAGCAGTTAGATGTTAAAACTGTCTTTCTCCATGGTGACCTGAAAGAAGAGATCTACATGCACCAACTAGAGAGGTTCGAAGTCAAGGACGAAGAGCATATGGTGTGTAGGCTAAGGAAGAGCTTATATGGGCTGAAACAAGCTCTAAGGCAATAGTACAAGAAGTTCAACTCGTTCATGTAAAGCATGAATATGATAAAACGGAGTCGGACCACTGTGTGTTCACGCGCAAGTTCTCAGATGGTGATTTCTTAGTTCTACTGTTATATGTTGATGACAAGCTCATCATAGGAAAAGACATCAAGAAGATTGATAGGCTGAAACAGGAGTTGGGCAAGTCGTTTGCGATGAAAGACTTAGGCCCAACTAAACAGATCCTAGGAATGGAGATAACCTGCGACAGAAGCAGCAGAAAGATTTGGTTGTCACAAGAGCGGTATATTGAGAAAGTTCTAAAGCGGTTCAATATGAATGCAGCGAAGCCGGTCAGTACTCCACTGGATGGTCACTTTAGATTGAGCGACAAGTAGTATCCCAAGAAGAAGGCAGAGGTGGATGAGATGAGGAAGATACCCTACGCATCAACGGTAGAAAGTTTAATATATGTTATGGTGTGTACGTGTCCAAACATAGCATATGCAGTTGGTGTTGTCAGCTGGTATCTTGTCAATCATGGCGAAGAGTATTGGGTAGTGGTGAAATGGATATTGCAGTATCTAATAGGCTCATCCAGGTTGAGCCTATGTTATGGTGACGAAAAACCTGTATTATAAGGCTACACAGATGCAGATATGAAAAGTGACATAGACTCCAAAAAGTCTACATGGGGGTTCATGTTTACGTTTGCAGGGGGGCGGTCTCTTGGCAGAGCAAGCTATAGAAGGTCGTAGCATTGTCGACGATGGAGGCCAAGTACATTGCGGTCATAGAGACATGTAAAGAGATGCTTTTGATGAAGAAGTTCCTACAGAAACTTAGCCTAAAGCAGGAGCAACACGTGGTCTATCGCGATAGTCAAAGTGCTATACACTTGAGCAAGAATCCAAGTCGGCACTCCAAGTCAAAAGCACATAGAGATTCAGTATCACTAGATCAGAGATACTTTGGAACAGAAGGTGTTACAGCTTAAGAAGGTCCACATAGACGATAATGTGTTAGACATGATGACCAATGATTTATTAAAGGGCAAGTTTGAGGTTTGTAGAAACCTAGCTTGCTTGAAGATGACGAATTTTTCTAAAGTCGGAAAGGGAGAGATTTGATGGGATTTCCTCCTCATAGCTCGACCGGTCGAGGGCCTGGCTCGACTCGAAGTCCAGCGACCAATTATGTTAATTCTTTCGCGTTGCTCGACCAGTCGAGGAGTCTGCTCGACCGATCGAGAGTGTCGCTTAACCAGTCGAGGACCCTGCTCGACTAGTCGAGGTTACGCAGATTCGAGTCCGGATTTGGTGCGGACTGCGTAAATTTGAGGCAGTTTCGCAAGAGGTGAGGAAGGAAGTTGTCTAAACTATAAATAGGGGTCCCTAGGGCTTTTATAGGGTATTAAAAAGGCTTTCTAAAGCTATTGTGCTAAGGGTTTTTTATGACCAAGGTGAGAGAGAGAGAGAGAGAGAGAGAGAGAGGAAGCTTGTAGAAGGGAGGGTTATGCTCGTAGAGGTGATCTACTGTGCACTCGACATCTCAGCGCTTCTATGTCCTCGTAATTGGTGAGATCTCTTCGTTTTTCCTTTATTTTCTTATTGTTTATCCACTCTTGCGTGAGTGAAAAAAGTTTGATCCAAGTGGTGTGTGCTTGTGATCGGTTGTAACGTTCTACTTCATAGTGGACTATTGCTCTGGACTAGGTCCCTCTTGTGTCGTGTGGTTTGTGCTTTGATTTATTTCATTGCTTTATTATCCCATAATTCGGGTGTTTTTGGAAGGCTAGATCCTAAGGTTTTGTGCAATGGCCTCCAACAGATACCGGCGGCCATCGGGAAGGTGGAGACATCTTCGGCGCCTTCGTCGTCCATAAATCCACTCTTCATGGGGACAAGAACGAGGACAAGATCAAGCGGGCCTTCATTAGGCTAGCGGTGGTGAATTTTGTTGGATGTCCATTCATTTTCATGGTGCCGGAGACCAAGGGGGTCAATCAATCGAGGAGATCTCCGGCGAGGACAATGATCTCGATGGTGGTAGGGCGAAGAATGAAAAGAATACAACAGCTGAGATCTTTCCTATAGTGGAATGGTTAAAGTTAATGGCAGTGACTTATGGTAAGCCAGTGGGCCGGCAATGCCCTTGTTGTATTGTAACACCCCGGATTTTTCCTAACTTGGCAATGGACGTCCTTGGACGTAGAACTGCCCTAGGACCTTGTTCTGCCATGATTAGGGCGTAATTTGAATCACCTTCTATACAAACTACAAAGGCCCGAGCACCACCTCAGGTAGAAATCATTTGGGACCAAATCCTTTAGAAATTAGACGAGCATTAACTACTGTTAAACTAGATTACATACGAAATCCACACTGATCACTTTAAATACGATCTGCAAGACCCAAAAATTGTAGAATCATTGACACTAGGTTACCCTGAAATCTAGATCAATCTCATTACCCGGCTGCTCTCGGGAGCATCACGAAACTCCGTATCGAATCTGACCGTACATCGAAAGTCCGAATAATACGAAGTTATAGAATCATGACCGCATTGCTGGGCTTGACAACCATCTCGGAAATCAAAACCAGATAGTGTACCGGGGCTATTCGCTTGAGCCTTGAGCGAGGAGAGTGAGAAAACATGGTTTCCTTTAGAAATTAAATCTAATTTAAGTAATCTGAGTTGTGTCGCTTGCGGGCCAAATTATAAACAATCAGACCGTCGGAATCTAACCCAAATACACCCTCGGATCAGGGAACATTTCCCATACATGTCCGTGTACTTGTAACCCTGATCGAGTTTCTGTAACCGTTGAACTGAAACTGGTCTGCCACGTGTGATCTGGAAACCCGATCGGAATGAAAACATAACTCGACCTAGATACATGGTCGATGAGCTTAAGTCCGACCGCACGTTGAAAAGGGGCCTCCGGAAGTGCTCTGTTGAGTTAGAACAGATGCCCTTTGGACATAACCTAAGTATACCTTGACCTTAGGTCTATTTTGGTGATGTTTTAAGCTATATAAAGACCTTAAACCCTCTCTCATATAGCCCATACGAATTTGAGAAAACGCAGGAGAGAGAAGAGAAAAGAGAGAGAAAATGTGAGAGAAGTGGGAGGATCTTCCTGCTATTCTACCTTGCCGCTATACACGCTTAACCATCACTTTTCAATCGCTTTTCCGGCGATTCCGGCTTCGTTTCTAAGTAAGAAAACCCTAACCCTAACCTGTTTTAGGGTTTCCATTGATTTAAGTAGCGAAGTAACTGACTTACCTTGTGTTATAGGTCGTCATATCGACGTTGACAAAAGCGTAGAGTTTCTATCGAGTTCATTACGCTTCTACGGCGTAAGGTGCGGATTTTAGACGTATAGGTTATGGTTTTCAAGGCTTTCAATGTCAGTTAATGATTTATTCTTGTTATGGATGCCATTGTACATGTAGAACATGCTGTTCGTTTTCCATTTCGATTACATATGAAGTATATGGTATTTTATGTATTCTAGGTATTTGTAGAAAGTACCGTATACGTATAAATTTTGGGAATATGATTGACATGATTATTTGTCGTGTATGTATGTTAGCTATGGATGTATAAACTGTTTGGCGAAAGGATTCGCCCTAATACACGTTTTGGCTAACATAGGCTATGTAGGCTAATGTGTGTAGCCCAAGTGTTTGTGAAAATGACTGAACGAGTATAGAATTCGCATTCGTGCTTGTTATGACTAACCGTCATGGATATATGATTGTTGTATAGGCGGTAACCCTTAACGAAAGGATTTACCCTAAATCACGCCACGACCAATGCACGTTATATATGTTAAAGCGTGTAGCCCAAGTGTTGGTGGAAATGAATGAATGAATATGGAACTTGGATCATGCTTGCCATGACTATCCGTCATGGGTGCATGCATGTTATAAATGGGGCAACTCCCTAGTGAAAGGATTTGGCCTAATATATGTATAAACCACATACATCATGTATGACGATGTATGTAGTTTAAGTGTTTGTAGAAATGTTTGAATGTGCTAAGTATTACTACTAGTGTTTTTGTATGAGGGTTGAGATGTGAATCTCGGCTACCTTATTTATGTGTATGATTTCCTCCATGTATGTTTACAATATGATGTATGTATTATTTATGGAATGAATGTGTGTGAATTCATGGTTGTGTTGCACTTCTCAACATATGCTAGATGGATGAAATGGAATATCCATGTTTAAGTTGTATTCCCTAAAATGCAAAGGCAAAGCCGTAAAGGGTGATGGGGGAGTGGTGTAACGATTCCGTGCAACAGTCTTGGCAGCCCTGAAGCGGACGATATCGGACCTTTGATTGTTATGATTTGAAATCTTGATTCATTACTGCCTTGACTGTCTCATATGCTCACCTGTTGAAATGGAATGTGATTGGGGCTATTGTATAGTCCAGGCAATCGGTAATAGACCTTGAGTTCGTGGTTGAGCTTTGTTCGCCACGCAAGACGTGTTTGACGAACCCGAGTCGTGCGTTGCTTGTCGACAGTGGTTAGGCCACATGAAGTGCTTATGCACTTCATGTCGATAAATTCAACGGGCGCTTGTGCTAGTCGAGCTCGTCAAGTAACCCAATCTGCCCTATGTATGTTCACCATGTTTGGACGCCTTTGCTTGAACCTAAGGTACCAAACTTACCAGTGAAACCCCTTTAAACCATGGTACCTCGATCCGCTAAGACTCATGAGCCGGGCATGGTGGTATGGGACACCGTGGTCGAGATGTCGCCCTACGCTGGGGCCACGAGCCTCCCCGTAGTGACCATTGAGCAACCAAACTCGTGAGCTGAATACGGTGGTATGGGATACTGTATTCGAGCTATCGGCCTACATTGATAAGGTGATGGGGGAGTGGTGCAACGATTCTGTGTAACAGCCCTGACAGCCCTTTGTAGTGACCTCGAGTATACTCTAAATCTACGTTGAGACGATGAGTCATTCCGCAGTAAACAGAGTATAAACTAGGCCTGTATTGATAAGGTGATGAGGGAGTGGTGTAACGATTTCGTGTAACAGCCCTGGCAGCCCTTGCAGCGACCTAAAATCGCACCATCGTATGAGATTTACTAGGACTGACGACCCTAGAATGGATCATTGTTTGGGAATGATATAAGGAAAGTACCTTAGTTTCCCAATCCTGCTGTTTGAAAAGGACTAATAACAACTCGGTAATCATGCTCATCATCGCACTGCATGTGTCTGGAAGATGTGGAGCACTGAGGGATGAAAGCATGCCGCGAACGTAAGTTGGTGTCGCATGAGGGAGTATGTAGGCGAGGGCATACATCATGATTGCATCTCATTCTTACATTAACTACAGTAGTTAGGAATGTTTGATTGTACTGCTTTATCATTACTGCTTGACTGAATTGATAACACGTTAACCTTTGCTCTATGATTCCACTGAGTTGATCACTCACTCCCACGTTACGGGACGGTGTTGCGCACACCAACCAGATTGTCTTAACTGCAGGTGATAGCGACGCTTATGAAGTAAAGTCGGACTTCTATGATGTCGAGGAGGAGTTCTCCTACATGTAACTCTCTGGTGGGTCTATGTAGACCTGGAGTTGCATTGACGAGGCTATGGTATATGGGATAGAAGACACCACATTTCTCATTTTGTATAATTTGAATTCAAACTTGTAATTGTTAATCCAGTGACATTCATACTCTGAGGGTTTACTATCACTTTTATATAGTTTATATACTTACCACAGTCTTCCGCTTGCACAATTTAGATGCCTTTGGAGTATGATATGATGTTTTTGGTATAATCCTAAGCATGTTTAATGCCTTTCTGTAGACAGCATTCAATCATCATTATTTATGTTGCATAAGTGACGTTTTGGAACTCGGGAGTTGGGTTTCTACTCGACCCCCGATTTTCAGGATGTTACATGTACATTTAGCATCTACATCTAATCCAAACCACCTAAATAGTGGGGTCTACTATAGATGGATTATAAACCCAAAATTACAACTAAAGTATGATGTAGAGCGGGTCGTGGACTACACTTTCATGTCCGAGATGAATTAGATAAGGCCCGATCAAGGCGGAAGTGATTAATTAAGACCGTCAGAACCCTAAAGCAGGTGTATCATGCAAACATGAATGAGTTATTCGACGTACCATATATAATTTTGTGGTAGGAGAAGCCATTTTAGGCACCCAACCCCGCTATGCCGATTGGCCATGCCAAATTTGCAAGATTCCATCAGATGGACGGTCAAAACTCCATTTTTAATTTCATTTTTAATATTTATAATAAGTTTTAGTTTGATCATCACTCTTGATCCTTCAAGCTTCAGGAGTCGTGCCCAACATCAAAAGAGCTTAGAAAAATTAGGAGAATAACATGATTAAGCCAAATTAGACACTTATTATTTTTGGCCAAAGACCAAGAAGTCTAATAGAAATCATGATAGTCTATGAATAGTAAGTTTACTATTTATAGTAAGTCATGTTTTTTCAAGCCACGTTTTTCACGCAATTTGATTCTGAAACTTCTTCTTAGGTTTGATATTAAAGGATTATAAATTCATTTTATTTTTTTATCATCGATCAATTTATTTCGAATTTATTAGAATTTATTTCTATTTTTTATCTCTCCTTGTGGATTCGAGAAATCTTTATGAGGAGTCCAGAGAAGCTCAATGGATTCAGAGTAATTATCTCCTAGAGGAAGACTGTGATTGACCTCATCACATTTATCCCTGCATTTGATATCAGAGAGCAAGGACTCCTTTCAAACCAATGGCAAATAACTAAGAAACAGACCAAAATCCAATGAACAGCGATTCAGAAATTTGTTATATTTTAAAAAGAATGAAAGCTTCCAACTGGAAGAATTAGTTGACTATACAAGGATTGCAGGCAACACCCAAACGTCTTGTTAATACGCTAGTTCCGCCTTGAGCCCAAGTATGTGGTTGATGTACAACATAACCCAAATTTCTATAGTTCACTACCAGTGGTAAATCGTAAGACTACCCCATCACTTATTTGGCATTATCAATTCATGATGAGTCGGATCAAATTCTTCATTGGACCTATTTGTGCTAACAAATAGATGGATCAGATTCTTCATTGGACCTATTTGTGTAAACAAACTTGACCGTTGGATCGAAGTGACGTTCCGGGAGCACTGGACCTTTTTCTCGGGATTTTTTTTTTTTTTTTCCTCGTTTTTCTTTCTTTAGACACGCACCACATAGGACTCGAACCCATGACCCGATGGTTGAAACGGACTGTCTACCGGTGAGCCATGGGATGGAAACCACGGGATTGCAAGCACCGTCGAATTGAATTAGCATAATCTAACATTCAATGGAAAAAAGGCCAATGATCGGACGGCCAGGATCTTCCAATTTAGCCAATATAGGGCTTGGGCCAACAGATCAATGGCTCTGATAATAACATGGTATCCACACACGTGCGCAAAGCGAAAGTCATCAACCAGTCACAGATAGAACCCTCCAGCGAAACTAGTATGATATTCGGCCCTTTATCTCAATTCCGGAGAGTGGGGCCCACGGTTCGATAATCCAAACCGTTGACCTGTGGATGGAGCATATGTGGCCCTCATCTTTGCAAAACATACACGGTTTTTGAATTCAGATAAGGGCCCCACAGTTCGATAAACCAGACCATTAGTCCCTTGATCAATTCCACCTCTGACGGAGCAAGCCCAAAAATCTCCAAGATTGAAAGATCCCAGCCAGCAACATCAGGACCTTCCAAAGTTGAATCTGCACCATTGTTTTATTTCTCTCATTGAAACATCTATTCGTAGGCCATGTTTTAATTTCAACTGAAGAAATTCTCAAGGCATTGCCAATCCATAGCGGAACACAACAAACCAATGGTCTGGATCACTTCACCTTGATCCCCAACTTTCAGAATTGAAAATCTGTCACATATCCTGTAATTCCACTCAGTGTAATTCAATCCAGTGGATTCGCTGTTGTACCGCACACCAGCGACCTCGGTGGTGTATGTATGTGGGGCACACAGAAAAGTCCGGCAGAAGATCAACGTTCTATGGGGCCATCATGATATATTTATTACATCTACACCGTTCATACATTTGGCGAGATCATTTTGGAGCATGTGCCCAAAAATGAGTCATATCCAAATATCAAGTGGACCACATCACAAATAGCAGTGGGGACAATGATTCCCACTGTTAAAACATTCATAGGGCCCACCATAACAAATATAAGATTGATCCAAAATCAGCCCATGAAAAATCATTCTATAACAAGTAAAATCATTTCATGAAAAATGATAAAAATAAATAAGAACTCTTATTAGCATTAAAATGCCTTTTTCATCCGTCACATTCAACTACACCATGAATATATAGAAATATGTACTAAAAACCTACGGATTTTGCCGCCGCAATCTTGGATGGACGTCCATTCGACCTTAGTAGAATTTAATGGGGTGATGGACGCAAACCAACGGCTCTGATGCTTTATGCCTTTTTCAAGTGCTGGAAAATAGCTATATGAGCTGCATCCAACTCGTAAGGAAGAGTTTTGCACTGATGAGATTTTTTTTTCTCTCTTTTCCTTCCAAAAGTTCCCGAGTCCAAAACTGAGTTGACTCAGGTTATTGTCTCGATTGTGGTCTGCAATGAGTCACTAGACCAAAATGGAACTGAGTCAGGGCGAGCCATCGCAGTTTTGGTCACCAGACGAGCCGCAATCCGTAACCGCTGTTAAAGACCATGTCATGGAAGCACCCATTGTTCACTTGTTATCTTTTTAGAAGAGAAAAACTTTGATACTCTAGCAGAGTGTGATGGATGATACAGAGGCACTTAGAAAATACTTGAAATTGCAAATCCACATAGGTAATTCAAAATAAACTGTAAAATTATGGGTCCCAGTTTAAATGTATTTTGAACAAAAAATATGCGTATCTAATTACCTAATGCAGAGGCATTTTCACACCGGACTTGAGTGAGGTGGCCTGTGGGATGCAGGGGCCGCAGCCTGTGTGAAGCAGGTGGCTTGTGTGAGGCGGACCACACCCGTGTAAAGCGGGTGGCTCGTGTGAAGTGGGGCCCACGAAGGGGGTTCGGCTGAGGTCCTAACCCATGGGATGTGAGGCCTGGGCTATAAGATAAAGGGATTGATTCACCATACTCTATTAGATCAAGTTTTTAGAGCAAGTGGTTAATTATCCTGCATCAAATTGGTATTGGAGCAGGAGGTCTCTGTGCCTGAGTATCAAGCATCATACCTACAAGAGTATCAAATAACTCCCCATTCAAGAAATGAATCCACCATTTACACCCAGCCCTTACACTTACAAGAGTGTTACTTTCCACTAGTTCATTTTTGAGCATTTTAATTTATTTTTTAATGATATTTTTCACTAACCTGGAAAATCAAGTGATCATGGTCACTTTGGGAAAATGATAAGCATGCTTATCTTTTGCCACGTGGCCTTAATAAAAGAAAAGTGTGCTGATTGAGGGTATTAGAATCGCCCGTCCCTGCAATGGTGGGCCTCGCTTTACTGTTACTGCATCAAAGGCCACAATTTTAGTAAATTGTATATTAAATAAGAGAGGAACTTCCAAACTAAATACATGATCTTGATAACCATCTCCAAGGGTTCTGATCATAGCAGATTTATAGTTACTGAGGTGTGGGAATCCATGCATGTGGGGTCCATGTTTTGGTATTGATCTGATGACCCCACCATGGCTGTAGGATGCAAAAAATCTCTAGGTTGGAGACAGCTAAACTTCAGAAGTTAGGACTATTTTCTGCCGAATGTGAACTGTTGGGATGATTCTTTTTTTTTTTTTTTCCATCTAACTGCATGCCAGTGATCAGAGGGTTAGGAATCTTCCTATCTGTGAGAATTTCTGGGCTACTGAGCTGATGGGCCCACCAAAGGGTGGGCTATGCCCCCAATATCTCCCCCCATCAGATGATCCTACCCATCCAAGAGGCTGATGGGCCCACCATACCATAACTTATAGTCCAACCAGTTCGACTGGAGACCTAATATTTAAAATAATTAATTGAAAGTTGAAGAATAAAAAATAGTGGAACTAAGCATATGCATAGTTGTCGGTATGATGGTTAAAGTGTTTGCTTTGTAGAGTAAAAACCGGCAAGCGAGTTTCCTAGTGACTCTTCTCGAAATCTCACCCACCAAGTTGACTCGACCTAGTTTCAACTCGAGTCACCGAGATTTAAAACTACAGTTTGATTAGGCAACCCCTATGGAAAAGAGCGGTAAATAATCAAACGGAATACCCAACAAAGAGAAAACATATGCAAATCTAAGAATGAAACAATGGCTATGTAAATTACCTGAAAATTCACCGGGTCAAGCTTAGTTTCGAAAGAACAGCCGCTGCCTGGTCACTGCCCAATAAGAAATACGAATGCCTGAGAGCTGCAGCGGCCGACAACCGCCCTCGTCTCTGAAATCCTCTCTCAGAAATAAGCTTGTTGGCCAAATCCCACCCTCTACCAGAGTCGAGATCAAGTATACGTAAGTCTGGCATTTTCCGTGTGTACTCCCTCCATTTCTTTAAGTCGTATCCGACGTTCTTTATTTCTGAATTGAAATTCTTCAGACCTGCTGAAGATCTCAATGTCGGAACTGCCATTTGCATGAGTATAATTCCGGCAGAATACATATCAAACAGATCGGGACTATTAAGCTGTAAAAATCACAGAAAAACACACCCACAACAGCGATGAGCTAAGATCTTAATATGTTTACGAAGTAATGGAGAAGTATGCAAAATCCAACTACCTGAATTTTCTTTTGCGCCCATCATTCCATACATGTGGGGCCTGCATGCTTTCCAGTGATCCAGACTATTCTATGGGCCTTGCCCTGGATGCATGCAACAACAATGGAAGGGCTCCCTCATCGACAATCCTAGCCATCAGATTTTTGGACTCAAATGGATGCTTAAAAACAGAATGCAGCCAACGGTCCATATGCGAGGGGACAATGTCCAACTATCGGATGGCTGGGAATTGCTCGATGAAGGTGATTTCTGGTCCATCACCCATCCACTAATAAGGCCACAAATTAGGGATATGTCAATTGGCACCCGGACCGCGGGTACCTGATGGTCCCGACCTGATGTTAACAGGTCTGGTCCAATTTCTCAGACTTGTTTAGTAATCGGGTCGGGTTTGGGTCTGCCATTTGGACCTGGTAGAAAAACTGTCTAGTTGGGTCCAGGTTCACCATCTTGGACCAGATTAAAAAAGGGGACTGGGTCTGGTGAGGACCAGGTCTCATAAATTTTCTAGAATCCAAAAGAAGTTTGCCAATCCTTATCACTTTGAATTTGTAAAATTATCACATGGATGTGTCATCGAAGACCAAGAAGTCCACTAGAAATCATGACCATCTATGAATAGTAAGTTTACAATTTATAGTAAGTCATGTTTTTCAATAAGTCTAGTAGGAATTATGAGCCTCTATAAATAATAAGTTTACTAATTTTTATTAAGTCACGTTTTTCATACAATTTGATTTTGAATCTTTTTCCTAGGTTTGATATCAAAGGATTATAAATTCATTTTTTTTTTTTTCATCAATCAATTTATTTCACATTTATTAAAATTTATTTCTATTTTCTATCTGTCCTCGTGGATTCGAGGAATCTCCGTGAAGAGTCCAGAGAAGCTCCATGGATTTGGAGTAATTATCTCCTTGAGGAAAACTGTGATTGACCTCATCACATCCATCCCCACTTTAATATCAGAGTGAGGACTCCCCTCGGACCGATGACAAATAACTAAGAAATGAACCAGAATCCCGTAAACGGTGATTTACGGGATTCTAAGATTTGTAATATTTGAGAAAGAATGAAAGCTTTGCACCGAAAGGATTAATTGACCATGTAAAGATTGCAGGCAACACTCAACCATCTTGTTAATACCCTAGTTCCGGCCGAGTGCAAGACAATGCTCAGCCCCCAATAGTTACTTTACAACACAACTCATATTTCTATAGGGCACTACCGTTGCTAAATCATAAGGTTACCCCATCACTAATGCATTATCAATCCATGATGAGTCCTAACAAATAGATGGATCATATTGTTCATTGGACCTATTCGCGTAAACAACCTTGATCGTTGGATTGAAGTGACGTTCCGAGAGCACTCAAGCCCATGACCCGATGGGCAATGGAGCTTTTCTCGGGATTTTTTTTTATTTTTTTTTCGTTTCTCTTTCTTTAGACACGCGCCACGTAGGCACTCGAACCCATTACCCGATGGTTGAAACGGACAGTCCACCAGTGAGCCATAGGATGGAAACCACGGGATTGGATGCACCGTTGAATTGAATTAGCATAATCTAACATTCAATGGAAAAAAGGCCAATGATCGGACGACCAGGATCTTCCAATTTAGCGATTATGGGGCTTGGGCCAACAGATCAATGGCTCTGATAATAACATGAAATCCACACGTGCGCAAATCGAAAGTTATCAACCAGTCACAAATAGAACCCTCCAGCAAAACTAGTATGATATGTGGCCCTTTATCCTTGCAAAACACACGCTTTCTCAATTCTGGAAAGTGGGGCCCACGGTTTGATAATCCAAACCGTTGACCTGTCGAATCCCACTGTGGATGGAGCATATGCGGCCCTCATCTTAGCAAAACATACACGGTTTTTTAATTCAGATAAGGGCCCCACAGTTCGATAAACCAGACCATTAGTCCCTTGATCAGTTCCACCTCTGACGGAGCAAGCCCAAAAACCTCCAAGATTGAAAGATCCCAGCCAGCAACATCAGGACCTTCCAAAGTTGAATCTGCACCATTGTTTTATTTCTCTCCTTTTACCATCTATTCGTAGGTCATCTTTTAATTTCAACTGAAGAAATTCTCAAGGCATAGCCAATCCATAGTGGAGCACAACAAACCAATGGTCTGGATCACTTCACCTTGGTCCCCAACTTTCAGAATCGAAAATCTGTCACATATCCTGTAATTCCACTCAGTGTAATTCAATCCAGTGGATTAGCTGTTGTACCGCACACCAGCGACCTCGCTGGTGTATGTATGTGGAGGCACACAGAAAAGTCCGGCATAAGATCAACGTTCTATGGGCCCACCATGATATATTTATTACATCTACACCGTTCATACATTTGGCGAGATCATTTTGGAGCATGTGCTAAAAAATAAGTCATATCCAAATCTCAAGTGGACAACATCACAAATAGCAGTGGGGACAATGATTCCCACTGTTAAAATATTCATAGGGCCCACCATAGTGTTTTTTCTCCCTCAAATCTGTTCATAAGGTCGCACAAACATAAAGGAAGAGAAAAAACAAATATAAGATATGGCCCACCATAGTGTTTTTCTCCCTCAAATCTGTTCATAAGGTCGCACAAACATAAACGAAGAGAAAAAACAAATATAAGATTGATCCAAAATCAGTCCATGAAAAATCATTCTATAACAAGTAAAATCATTTCAAGAAAAATGATAAAAATAAATAGGAACTCTTATTAGCATTAAATTGCCTTTTTCATCAATCACATTCAACTACACCATGAATATATAGAAGTATGTACTAAAAACTTAAAGGATTTTGCTGCCGCAATCTTGGATGGATGTCCATTCGACCTTAGTAGATTTTAATGGGGTGATGGATGCAAACAAACGGCTCTGATGCTTTATGCCTTTTTCAAGTGCTGGAAAATAGCTACATGAGCTGCATCCGATTAGTAAGGAAGAGTTTTACACTCATGAGATTTTTTCTTTCTTTTCCTTCCAAAAGTTCCCAAGTCCAAAACTGAGTTGACTCAGGTCATTGTATCAAATATGGTCTGCAATGAGTCACTAGACCAAAATGGAACCTAGTCAGGACGAGTCATAGCAGCTTTGGTCACCAGACGAGCCGCAATCCGTAGCCGCTGTTAAAGACCATGTCGAGGAAGCACCCATTGTTCATTTGTTATCTTTTTAGAAGAGAAAAACTTTGATACTCTGGCAAAGTGTGATGGATGATACATGGGCACTTAGAAAATACTTGAAATTGCATATCCATATCAGGTAATTCAAAATAAACTGTAAAATTATGAGTCCCAATTTAAATGTATCCTGAACAAAAATAAAATAAAATGTGTATTTCATTATCTAATGCAGGGGCATTTTCACACCGGACTCGAATGGGGTGACCTGTGGGATGCAAGGGCACACTCGGGTGGGCGGCCCGTGTGAAGTGGGTGGCTCGTGTGAATCGGAATCCATGTGAAGTGGGGCCCACGAAGGGGGTTCAACCGAAGTCTTAACCCAAGGGATGTGGAGCCTGGGCTATGAGATAAAGGGATTGATTTTCCATGCTTCATTAGTTCGAGCTTTTAGAGCACGTGGTTAATTGTCCTGCATCAAATTGGTATTAGAGCGGTGATTAATGCGGGGGCATTTTCATATTGGACTCGAGTGGGGTGGTCTGTGGGATGTAGGAGCACACTTGGGATGGGTGACTCGTGTGAGGTGGGCCCCACCCATGTGAAGCCTGCATCATTATCCGATTGAAAATTCCATGGACATTTATTGGACAGTTAAAAATGAAAAATATCCAATAGTCCTATTTCAACAAACAAGTATCCATGGGTATGAGGTTAGGATTATTCAACCGATAGGATTCCACAATTTAGTCAGTTTACCTTGAGTTAATATAAGCCATGTGTATAATCTCTGTGCCTGAGTATCAAGCATCAGACCTGCCAGAGTATCAAATAACTCCTCATTCAAGAAATGAATCCACCATTTACACCCACCCCTTACAAGAGTGTTACTTTCCACTAGTACATTTTTTGAGCATTTTAATCGATTTTTTTATGATATTTTCACTAACCTGGAAAATCAAGTGATCATGGTCACTTTGGGAAAACATGATAAGCATGCTTATCTTCTGCCACATGGCCTTAATAAAAGAAAAGTGTGCTGATTGAGGGTATTAGAATCGCCCGTCCCTGCAATGGTGGGCCTCGCTTTGCTGTTACTGCATCAAAGGCCACGATTTCAGTACATTTGTATATTAAATAAGAGAAGAACTTCCAACCTAAATACATGATCTTGATAACCATCTCCAAGGGTTCTGATCATAGCAGATTTATAGTTACTGAGGTGTGGGAATCGGTGCATGTGGGGTCCATGGTTTGGTGATTTAGACCATTGATCTGATGACCCCACCATGACTGTAGGATGCAAAAAAATCTCTAGGTTGGAGACTGCTAAACTTCAAAAGTTAGGACAATTTTCTGCTGAATGTGAACTGTTGGGATGATTCTTTTTTCCATCTATCTGCATGCCAGTGATCAGAGGGTTAGGAATCTTCCTATCCATGAGATTTTTGGGCTACTGAGCTGATCATGGGCCCACCAAAGGGTGGGCTATGCCCCAATATCTCCCCCCATCAGATGATCCTACCCATCCAAGAGGCTGATGGGCCCACCATACCGTAACTTATAGTCAAACCAGTTCGACTGGAGACCTAATATTTAAAATAATTAATTGAAAGTTGAAGAATAAAAAATAGTGGAACTAAGCATATGCATAGTTGTCGGTATGATGGTTACAAGTGTTTGCTTTGTAGAGTAAAAACCAGCAAGCGAGTTTCCTAGTGACTCATCTCGAAATCTCACCCACCAAGTTGACTCGACCTAGTTTCAACTTGAGTCACCGACATTTAAAACTACAGTTTGATTAGGCAACACCAACGGAAAAGAGCGGGGTAAAGAATCAAACGGAATACCCAACAAAGAGAAAACATATGCAAATCTAAGAATGAAACAATGGCTATGTAAATTACCTGAAAATTCACCGGGTCAAGCTTAGTTTCGAAAGAACTGCTGCTGCCTGGTCACCACCCAATAAGAAATACGGATGCCTGAGAGCTGCAGCGGCTGACAACCGCCCTCGTCTCTGAAATCCTCTCTCAGAAATAAGCTTGTTGGCCAAATCCCAACCTCTACCAGAGTCGAGATCAAGTATACGTAAGTCCGGCATTTTCCGTGTGTACTCCCTCCATTTCTTTAAGTCGTATCCGACGTTCTTTATTTCTGAATTGAAATTCTTCAGACCTGCTGAAGATCTCAATGTCGGAACCGCCATTTGCATGAGTATAATTCCGGCAGAATACATATCAAACAGATCGGGACTATTAAGCTGTAAAAATCACAGAAAAACACACCCGCAAGAGCGTTGAGCTAAGATCTTAACATGTTTACGAAGTAATGGAGAAGTATGCAAAATCCGACTACCTGAATTTTCATTTGCACCCATCATTCCATACATGTGGGGCCTGCATGCTTTCCAGTGATCCAGACTATTCTATGGGCCTTGCCCTGGATGCACGCAAAAACAATGGAAGGGCTCCCTCATCGACAATCCTAGCCACCATATTTTTGGACTCAAATGGATGCTTAAAAACAGAATGCAGCCAATGGTCCATATGCGAGGGGACAATGTCCAACTATCGGATGGCTGGGAATTGCTCGATGAAGGTGATTTCTGGTCCATCACCCATCCACTAATAGGGCCACAAATTAGGGATGTCAATTGGCACCTGGACCGCGGGTACCTGATGGTCCCGACCTGATGTTAACGGGTCTGGTCCAATTTCTCAGATTTGTTTAGTAATCGGGTCGGGTTTGGGTCTACCATTTGGACCTGGCAGAAAAACTGTCTAGTTGGGTCCAGGTTCACCATCTTGGACCAGATTAAAAAAGGGGGCTGGGTCTGGTGCGGACCAGGTCTCATAAATTTTCTAGAATCCGAATGAAGTTTGCCAAGCCTTATCACTTTGAATTTGTAAAATTATCACATGGATGTGTCATCAAATCCATCAATTCGAGTGGGCTGACCATGTAAATGTCCTCATTTGATGTGGGCACAACCCGAATCTGACTTGAAACTAAGATCCAAAGACCCGATGGCTCCCCAAAAGCACCCGAAACCCTATCAGATCCAGGTCCGATACCTAAAAAAAGACCCAGACCTGAAATGACCTGATCCGGCAAGACCCAACTTCAATCAAACCAGATCCGGGAACACTAGGACTAGATCCAAACCTGACCAATCGACAGCCCTACCACAAATGAATAATAAGAATAGCTGAAAAGTGGGCCCTGTCTGTATTGGATACTGTTCTGAACAATGACACTTGATTCAATGCAAGCATTGTATAAATACCTCAAGATGTTAAATATACCTGCCAAAGGATTGGAGAAAGGATAGCTGCAATTGGTTCTGGTGGAGGGTTTGGTGTCTCCTCCGGAAGAACGTATAATTCCGGCGGACAGTAGTCTGGGTCAAGTAGACCACGGTTGGGTACATAGTTCTTGCCAATACGGAGATCTGTTGCTGCCCCAAAATCGATGAGCTTGATCCGTCCCTTCCTTGTCACAACCAAGTTGGCCGGTTTTATGTCCCGATGGACAATGCCCGTGTCATGGATCTTCTTGAGAGATGTAATGATCTGCCGCATGATTTGCTTGATGATCAGTGCATTCCTTTCGATCGAGTCTAGTCCTTGTATGACCTGCCCGAACATAACAGACTCTAAGTTGAAAGGGAAGCTGCGCTCTTTCATGTAGTCGGCCAGGTCTCGGTCTCCCTACGACAAGGTACTATCACCAATTAGTGACAGAATAGAATTAGGAATAAAATTCTACATGGTGGGAAATTTGGGTGTCTTGAAATTGTAAATGGGTGCATGGTTTTAAGATTTGGACAAGTCCCCGGGGGGTAGTCGGGGCCGACTTGGAGGACTTGGTCAGACCCAATCCAGTTTGACACCATGAATCACCCCCAACTCAACCGATTTGGGCTGATTCACCCCTGACTCAGGAAAGTTGCAACTTGACTTGAGATCAAACAAGTCAGTCCGAGTTTCCGAGTCTTTTAACCATGGTCGGGTGGCATTCAATTCTGAAAAAAGAATAGTGCAAACTATACAGCCTGTTTGTTTCTCCTCTCAGTAGAAACGAGTGGAATCCTTATTTCAGGCTGATTTGCCTGAAACGGATTTCCCACACAATGCGAAATTCATTTTCCATGTTTTTCCAAATACCTCGTCATCAATTTCCAAATACAAGCTTAGGGTGTGCTTAGAGGTTGTACTTTCTATTGTTATTTGGATGCGCCTTGTTATCATACACAGAGAAAACATGTATGGTGATTGAGATTGTTGCTCTGGTGGGCCACCAAATGGATGGCTATGGTAGGCCAAATAGTGTAGTAATTGGATGAATAATGTGGATTGGTATGGAAGAGAGTGGAGGTAGGTATTGTAGAAATGAACCCATATAAACCATCATCACATACCTCAAATTTCCATACAAGCCATTTCCCTCCCTTAGTGAACTGCGAGTTTGTCTTGTCAGCGATGAAGCTTCCAAGGAACTCAGCGCATGTCTCGGGAGCTGCTCTTGAAAGCCTGTAGTTAAACCACTCCTCAAAGTCGCCGCATTCTTCCGCCCCTTTAATTCCAACCTTTACCTGTTTCATCCTAAAAATGCATCAGTCAACGTGAACCAAGTTCCGTATGTGTGGGGCCCATGGTTAGGTGATCCCACCATTGATTTGAATTCTTTGGCTGAACATAGACCATTGATGTTTTTTCTTTCTTAATCTTCTGTGGGGCCCATGGTTAGCGGGTCCGGCCATTGATATGTATTATTTTGGTTGATTGTAGACCATTGACATATCTTCTTTCCCGACCATCTATTTCCAGGCTACCAACTAAAAGATTGGGACATTGTTCAATGGAGATGATTTCGATCAGTCACTTGTCCATGGTGGGACCCACAGAATTAACAATCTGGATCCTTGAAATCCAAGACCCACGTCCATGGAATGCTGCCCTGAGAAACAATGCCACTAATTTGAGCCGGCCATTACTACAATACCTCTTAAAACAGGTTTGAATTTCAATCTATCACACACTTTCATCAAGGTTCAGATTCAATAAAACTAGAACAAAAACTAAAAACACTGACTTTCGGATTACACTTAAATTTATTTAAAGGTGTGTTTGGATGCAGTATCAGAGTATGTAAATTTATTTAAAGGTGTGTTTGGATGCAGTATCAGAAGTAAACTAAATCATGTTTTGGTAGTAAGGGATTGGGCTCCAAAATTTCAGCTACATTACTTTTGAGTTAAGCTTGGTGGAATCATAACCAGAGTTCACTTTTCTTATGTTGCGCATCACGATCATCAACATGGGTGTCCCCACTGGGGCCCACATGCAGAGACTGTCCGATTATCAGAATTGTTTATGTTTTGGGTGCTACTCCAGATGGGGACACAGTAAGGAACTTACACCAAATGGATGATTCCTGACCATTGAAAGGAAATCTTTTAATGGTCCACACAAACACAACAAATCAATGGTCAGGGTCATTTTTTCCAGCCTGATTATCTAATCACAGACCATCCAAAACAGAGCCCGCGACGGACGCTTCCAATTATCCTACCATATTAGCATGTGGGCCCCACTAAAAAAAAATGTCACATAACAATAATCGCTCTCTATCGACTAAACTAAAACAGAATGATTTGCAATTGAATTCAATTGTGCATCCAAACACAACCTTACCTTCTTCAAAATGACCTTTTCCTTGAACCTTCCATCCATCTTCAAACCCATTCCCCTCCTCTCATCGACCCTCTCCTCAACACTCACATTCCGTGGCACGATCGCCCCCGCATAAACTACCCCAAAGGACCCTTCTCCCAATCTCTCCCCCACCACAAAATCCGTCCGCTTCAAGCTCCGTCGCCCCAACAAGCTATCGACACCAAGCTGCAGAGGCGCGAGAACATACGCATCGATCGCACCCATCAGAACACCAGGCCTCGCCGTTAGGTATATCCAGGTCAGCCCAACAAAAACCACAATCTCCCATCTCTCTACCTGTGGCAATTCAGCTGTAATTCTCTGGAATTGGAATAACCCAGATCGCAGAAACGGAAACAGAGCTGTGGATTCATCTAAATGGAGAGTGTTCTTGAGCAGATCTTCTGGGGTGTTTCCCAAAAGGGCATTGCACCTTGTTGAGTTTCTGAGTAGGGGGTTTTGGGGTGGTGAAGAGTAGATTGGGAAGGTGAGTTTTGGAGAGAGAAGGCATGGCAATGGGTGTTTCTGGAGCAGAGATGTTGCAGCTGAGGAGAGGAAAGAAGCCATGGATTTTCTCTCTACTAGCTGAGCTGAGGTAGTGATTCTGTTTTGGGTGGGTTCGGATGGGCTTTTTTTTTTTATGTTTTTTTACTTGAGGTGTCCTTGCAAATGTCAGCAGAGGTTGGTTTCTTGCCACGTGGCAATACCAGGTTTATCCATGGGAAATGGATACGTGGAAAGAGCAGAGACGTTATTTTCTAGTGATTTAGATTGTTCGTTGCTGAAACGTTTACATTGAAATCCACACTGGTGTGCGTCCCCTCGTGGAAAGAAGATGCCCGGAAACGGAAACGGATTGGCTACTCCCCCTGCCACCAGCCAATGGCTGGTGGTCGGTGCTCTATAGACCCCACCATGATGTATGTGTTTCATCTATGCCGTCCATATATTTTTACAGATCATTTTACGTCATGAGAACAAAAATGAGGTATATCCCAATCAAGTTGACCACATTATAGGAAACAGTGTTGAATGAGCGTCAACCATTAAAAACCTTTTTGGGGCCATAAACGTTTTGGATCAAACTGATCTTTGTTTTTTTCCTTCATCTTGGCCTGTATGACCTAATCAACGGATTGGATGTCATTTAAACAGTAAAGTGGGCCTCAGGAGGATTTTAATGGTGGATATCCAATTACTATTGTTTTCCTGTGGTGTGGTTGACTTGAGATTTATATCGCTCTAATTTTAGGAATATACCCCTAAATAATATGTAAAAATGGATGAACGGAATGGATGAAACACATACATGATGGTGGGGCCCACAGAGCACCGACCATCAGCCAGCCCAGTGGCAGGGGAGTAGCCAATCCGTTTCCCCCCCTGCGAGTAGCCAATGGCTAGTGGTCGGGACCCTAACATGATATATGTGCCTCATCCATGTCGTCCATCCATTTTTTCAGATAATTTTATGGTATTAGCCCAAATCGAGGTAGATCAAAATCTCAAGTGGGCCACACAGTGTTGATTGAAATCTCACCGTTAAAAACTTCTTGGGACTACAAAAGTTTTGGATCAAGATGATATTTGTTTTTTTGCCTTCATACAGGTCTGTATGACCTAATCTACATGTTGGATGTAAAATAAATATTACAGTGGGCCCTAGGAGATTTTTAATGGTAGACATTCAATCACTACTGTTTTCCCATGGTGTGGTCCACCTGGGATTTTGATCTGACTCATTTATGGCATAAGTAATTAAAATTATGTGTAAAAATGGATAAACGGTGTGGATAAAATACATAAATCATGGTGGGGCCCACATAAAACAGACCACTAGCCAAACCGCGTCCGAGAGGCCACCCTTAACTCTCACCAGGGCCTACTAAAGCTGCAGAACTGCTCGATTTTGTCCTGAAGGTATGTACGACTGGATTCTGTATGCACGAGCCCCATGCAAATCAACGGCGGGCATCGTCTCTCAACTTGCCTCTATCCTGTGGCCCACCTGAGTTTCTTGTTGGACTGAATTTTGGGCCCAGCAGTAATTGGTAATGTGGGGCAAAGAATCTGATGGATGGATCAGATGTCGTGAATACATCGCGTGGATCCCACGTCTTTAAGGTACAACCATACATCGCGTGAATAGTTCTGCACGGAACAGTAGATTCTTCTGTTTTTCTATTCTCTATCCAACGAGAAATCTTGGATTCTCTCTGGGCCATGCACGGCCTACATATAACGATCCACTGGAATTATCTGGAATTATACACGGTGAAGATGGAAGACTTTGAAACGACCAAAAAAGGAAAAAAAAAAAAAACTCTCGATCACCATGGGCCCACATGCAGGAATAATAAGAACCATCCATTCACATTATATATATATATATATATATATATATATATATATATATATATATATATATATATATATATATATATATATATATATATATATATATATGAATGAGCCATCGTCCGATAGTCACTCTTAAAGGATTATTCTAGACATTGATTTGTGGAGTTGGATGTCAGGCACTGCTATTTTTCTTTCTAACAGTACAGATACATCCAACACATGTCAAGGGTCATAAAAAGCACCCCATAGCATAAATTTCTGGCTGGATGGCATCAACACCATGAACGGTTCAGATCAATGGTCCTGAATTGCTACAGAGGCAAAACCCACTCAAGAAAAAACCTGGCCAAAGCTGAAAAAGTAGCTTGAGCTGCCAATTTATACAGCTTGCAAGAAAATGCTGTATCGGATAATGGAAATAAAAGTTACCAACACGTAAAACAGCGGCAACATCAGCAACAACAGTAAAACAATCATCATTCAATAAAACAGGTCAATATGAGGTTATCTCTAATGTACATGGAAATTCCCTACTCGAGTAAATAACGGTGGGGCCCGCTGGCGGTTCAACATGTTTTTGCAACCACTTGGAAAATTGGCAACAATTGCCAGCACTTCCAACATCAGAGCATAGAAGCGAGATATGATTTATCATGTGGGATGGTGGGAGAGCCAGCAGGTTCTCTGTCTAGTAGAAAGCACCACCATGCCTTTGAAGATAAGGGGTGGGCCGCACATAAGTGAACCCCATGAAATTGCTCTCGCCAGACCTTGGGCTCGCTGCAGGAGAATCCAACAACGGCATGTTGGTCCAGCGCTCCTCGAAGTTGGCAATGCAGTGCTTCCCAGCAACGTTTGGGCGGAAGCTTGGCTGGATCCCCCGTGTGTCTAGTTTTGTCCAGTTGATCGATCTGAACCACTTGTGAATCTTTATCTCGTCGCTGCCATTGGGTCCGCTGCCAAGGCGCTTGCTCGTCTCCTTCTGCAACAACTGGGAAAAAAGAGAGGACTTTTTTGTTAATGATACCCAATATTCAAATGTGTTTAGGTATGTATGAGTATGACAAAGGCGCACTGCTCTTCACACACACACAATTATAATGTAAAAACCTTATTTTATCTTTCTTTCTAGAGGTTACTTATGAGAACTAATCACATACAAAGATAAAAACCTTATTTTATCTTTCTTTCTAGAGGTTACTTAGAAGTTAGAACTAATCACATACAAGCAAAAACACTAACAAACAAAAAAAAAGGTACCCAACTTGAATGAAATATATGTAGGAAACTTAAAATGTCAAGAATTATGCCTTTTTTGTCATCTTGATCACAATTGCTAATCTTTTTTTATTATTTTTATTTTTATTTTTAAAATTTCAGCATAATATAATCTTATTATTGATATTACATAACTAGAAAATTAAATTTAAAAGTTTTGCATCGATCTAAACCTATCAGGTTCATAAAATCATCTGATAGACCAAAACTACATTCTCACCAAAGAGTGGACTGTTATGGTATCATAAACATGGTTAAAACGAAAAAAAAAAAATTGGTATTTGAAATCCGATAATAATTTGGGATTTCCCTTTTTTTCTTAAAAAAATTCCAACCATTAGAGGGGGTATAACGGCTGTCACGCTCCTGTAATGGCCAATTCCAACGACTACAGGGGGCGTAACGATTGTCAGGCTCCCGTAAAGGCCGTAACATATAATAGAAACAGTTGGGGACTGTTAAGTCCTCTGTTTCCATTAAGGCAAACCTTGCACACAATCAAGCAAAAAAAAAAACAATGGATTGTTTAAAAGTTCTGCTAATGATCTGACTCAATGTGCATGCATGGTATGCCTAATGATTGTACAACAAACCTGACTTCTGCACCTGAAACCATTCAAGGTGGGCCACCTTTGTCGTGGGTTCTGTCATACACACCAGACACATCAATGGGAGATATATCCGGTTGAGTATTCTGGATGACTTCAGCCCACCAAGGTCTTTGTACAACATTTCACCTGTCCAGCAAGGTTGTCCCACCACGAAGATGGGATGCCCCAAAAAGTAGGTCGATGTAACCATTAGATGAGCCCCCATATTAATGGAGTTTTTTGGGTGGTTGTTCATTGTTTTCTATGGTGTCAGTCACACAGCATAGTGGGGCCCACTGAGCTTGACCTCATGGTACCATTTTCCTACATATTTATTTATTTCAAATCAATAATTCAAGGGGGGCATGGCAGCATGTTAGGTGTTCCACAAAATCATGGCTGGTACAATGCCCGGGACCAATGCCAATGGGTCCAAAACCCTGTTTAATGAGAATTGGGTAGATTATAAGAAATGAAAAAAAAAAAAAAAGAATAATAAGCGAAGTAGATTACCCCTTTCAGCAGAGAATGAGCTTCACTAGAGAGGAAGGCAGGTAACTTGATCTTATTCTTTATAATCTTCTGTTGAATCTTCTCCCGGTTCCCAATGAAAGGTGGCTGTAAAAACAACTACACCCTAATTAACAAACAAAATAGCCAACTGCACAGATAGTAAGAACACAGAGAAAAAGAGAGAGAACCTTTCCAGTAAGCATTTCAAACAAAAGGATGCCAACGCTCCACCAATCAGCAGCCTTATCATGGCCCTTCCCAAGGACAATTTCAGGCGCCATGTATTCTAATGTTCCACACATTGAGTTCGATCTGGTGTTCTCCTTGAATTGCTTTGCCAGGCCAAAATCAGTCAACATAGCCTAATAAAAAAGATCAAATTGTTATGATCTTCTCTTTATCAGGAAGACATGACTGAATTACCAGGGACTTTGATAAAAGACAATTATGAAGAGAGAGAGAGAGAGAGAGAGGGGGAGAGAGAGATGATAAAAAGACACTATGAGAGAGAGAGAGAGAGAGAGAGAGAGAGAGAGAGAGAGAGAGAGAGAGTACATGGCCATCAGCATCAAGGAGGATGTTCTCAGGTTTCAGATCCCTATGCATTATGCCATTTGCATGGAGGTGAGAAACAGCAGAAACAATCTCAGCAGTATATACACGTGCTAGATCCTCTCTGAAACAGATTGCGAGCATTAATTACTAGATATCAACATATATTTGCTTCATGTCATGAAATTCCCATGACCTTTGAAATTAATAACATAGGAGTACCTGAAAAGGCCATGATGGTAAAGCTGAAAAAACAGATGTCCACCATTTACAAAATCCAATACAAGATATAGTCTGTACTTGGTCTGCATTATACACCACTATCCATCATCATTCTAACTCAGAAAGTTCAATATCCAAATCCACTGATTTTCTTAACAGATAAACATACTATATAGTAGAAGGCCAAAAGAACAATAAGAGAAATCGGTTGCAACCTATTTGGGAGCTTGGAATGTACTCAGGTGGAAAATGCTTTCCAAGAAAATGACATTTTCCCTTAATTTGGAGTTCGCTTATTGGTGGAAAACATTTTCTAAGAAAGTGTCTTCAAAGAAAAGGTCCAAGAAAAATTTCCCAGTCCCTTCATTGTTGTTGTTGTTGTTGTGTTTTTTCTTTTTTCTTTCTTTCTTGGAAAATTACTTTCAAAGAAAATGTCGTCTTCTCTCCTTTATTTTCCAGCTCCCAAACAGGACTTAAATTTTATTTTATTTTAAAGAACAATAAGAGAAACAGAGAGATACAAAAGAATATTACAAGGGCATATCTGGATGCACCTCAAATTACAACTTAGATCCAATTCAGCAAGCTAGGAGTGTGTGGCATAGCATCCTATCAGTTTTCAAGGTCATGTTGGTTATGCCAAAATCAATTGAGCTCTTCCTCACGTGGCATGAAGGAGGGCCCAATCTAAGGAAGGTCGAAATGGTGGCTTGCCCTGCTTGCTGGTGGTCTTGGTCTCTTGGGGAGAGAGGAATAACCGCTGCTTCAGAAATTGCAGTGTTTCCATAGTCAAAATTGTTAGGAAGGTTTTATGTTGTTCAGGAGTGGGATCCCTGAGCTTTTGAGTGCAGGATGGTCCAGCTTTGTTGTTTTTCTTTGATTTTTTTTTTTTTTTGGCGTTCTTAATAAAAATTGTCACTTCTCAAAACAGAAATGGCATTTGATTTTTTTTAATATATATATATATATATATCTATATATATATATATATATATATATATATATATATATATATGTTCTTTGATGGCACAATACCATTCACCAGAAATACCACTTTGAAACACCATTTGCCAGTTTCTATTCCAGATTTGCAAATTAAAAAGTCAGTTAAGATACTCGCATCCCCAATCCCCCTCTATCACAAGACTTCTAAAAACCCCCCTCAAACACCATTGCCTTTGCTTCTGCTGGATAGCCATTTTTTCCCCTTCCATCATTGTTGATAAATGTATAGTTTGTGCTGATGCGATGTCACTGCAGAGAGGAGGTAAAAAAAAAAAAAGATGTTCGAATCACAGAATTGATGCTTTGGTGGAATGGGTGTGAAAGAGAGTGGGACTCAAAAGCATTGATGCTTTGGAGGAGGTCAAAAGAGGAGTGGACTCAAAAAGGATTTTCACCCCTTCCATCATGTTGATAAATGTATAGTTTGTGCTGATGCGATGTCACTGCAGTGCAGAGATCAAAAGAGGGGTTGGAATCACAGCATTGATGCTTTGGGGCAATGGGTGTAGAAGAGAGTGGAGTCAAAAACTTCGATGCTTTGGAGGAATAGGTTGGGAAGAGAGTGGACTCACCGAATCATTGCTTTGGAGGAAATAGACTTATAAAACCCAAGGCAACCATAGCCTATTGAGATCCTTGGAATCAGTGGTCAACGAGATCACTTCAGAAAATCCCCTTGACTACAATGTTACAAATTATCAAGAAACCCAAATCCTACCATTAAACATTTTTCACTTTGTGAAAGTAAATTTCCCCATATCTTCTGCTATAATTCTCATCAGCACCAAAAAATTAGAGAGAGAGAGAGGAGAAAACATGCTCATGATCAAAATTTGTGGCGGAAACTCCAACATAAACAATAGGTGGCTAGAAAATAGCAAGAATTAGGTAATTATCAAAAGGTGTTACCTGGAAAGAGTATCTTAGCTGCACAATGAAGGGATGGGCAATTTTTGTTAAAATATCTCTCTCTGCTTTCATGTACTCGGCATGATTCTTCTCCATAATCTTATCCTTACGCATTACTTTCATTGCATATATGTCTGAAGTACCTGTCTTCCTCACTTGAAACACTTTCCCAAATGCGCCTTGCCCGACAACTTTCATAACCTCAAAATCCTCAAGTCCCACACCCTGACTCTTCATCAATTGAGGGCTAACATCATCAGCATCAACCACAGATGGCTCCTCAGCTTCTGCAGCGGACTCCCTGGTGACGCACTCTACAAGTTCCAGTGAATTCTCTGTCTCATGTAATGTGAGCTTGCTGAGCTGCAAGTTTTTGTTAACACAAGTTGTGGGCCCGACCAGCGAATGCGATCGGCTATATATGACCACCGGATCATCATAAACCACTTCACCCAAATCCGTAATGGGCACAGAATTCCCTGAATTCACTAAATTTACTTCTGAGGCTTGAGCTGGCATTGGACCAAACACATCAGAAAATTCAAATTCCACGTGCTCCGAGGGAATGACATCAGGAGGGTCCACGCAAACAAACAGCTGGCTCTGAAAGGACTTGCATGTGTGGGTCTCAGACAGGCTGGGTAATTGAGAAAAAACCATCTTTCAGAATAATAAATAGATAGCAAGTGTTTCGGGCAATTAATAGCAACAAGCTGATTTTGGCTGGCTCCCTCCAATAGCCTTCAAGAAGCAAACTGATGAGGAAAGATTTGTAATAACTGCCTTCAACAACAGGAAGTTCACGTTCACAACTGGAGCTCCAAGGAATCCTGGGAGTAGGCAAACCAAAATCCAGAAGAAGAAGCTGTTCTTGTTTCCCGATTTACAGGAAACAGTGAATGCCGCTGTACTTCTTGAATTCATGAAGATTGTGCCGTTGAAAGCTGTAGTGGGGGTCACAAGAAAAGATGTACCCATATAAGTAAGAACAGACGGTCGAAATTCACAAAATTAATAGTTAACCGAATCGTAGAACTTCTCAAAATTAATAATAATAATAATCATCATCATCATCATTGTATAATCCTTATCCCAATTAATTGGGGTCTATTGTCAAGCCTCAAGACTCAACAATCAAAATGACTAGAGCGAGTCCATGGTTTAAAAAACCAGTTTTGGCAAATTGTATAGCTCATGAGTGTTGTATCGTCCCATGTATCATGCTGTATCAGGATGTTTGGGCCAATACAAGCCAATACGGCTGTATTTTTCATGGGTTGGTTACTGATGATACTTTAGACATTGATAGGGACAACTTCTCACAGAAGGCATCAACTCCAATCCTCTTGTAATGATTCAACCATATACAGGTCATGACATGCACGATGTGTGCAACCTTGGAAATCAAGGTGATACATGACATGAGTGCCACACGCGACATGTGTGCCACATCCCCTGGATTGGGAAGCACAAGGTGTGTGTTTCCATTTTAGTTCCTTGAATGCCTTATTTCAGTGCCATGGCATGCCACATCGTGCTGCACTGAATGACAGTTCCCATGGATTGTCAAGTGTTCTCTGAAACATGCCAAGGCGTTGTTCAGTATGGCACCATTTTTATAGAACTTCATAGGTGCACCAGTGTTTAAGATCGTGCCATGGCGCACTAGCAACATGCCATGGTTAACTATTAGATGCACAAATTGCAACAAATGGATGGTCTTGGTGCACTAGAAAGTTCTCCTCTCCCATTAAAAGGAAAACCAAAAGAGGCGGTTTTGATAGAGGCATAACATAAAGAAAACGACATTTAAGAGAAACTGTATGCCTTGAGAGAGAGAGAGAGAGAGAGAGAGAGAGAGAGAGAGAAATGCAGGGGCATTTTCACACCGGGCTCAAGTGGGGTTGCTTGTGGGATGCGGGGGCACACTCGGGGTGAGCGGGGCCCACAAGAGAGGTCTTGTGTTCGAGACTCCTCACCAGGGTGATTAATACGCATTTCACACCAGGCTCGAGTGGGGTAGCCTGTGGGATGCGGGGACACACTCGGGGTGGGCGGCCCATGTGAGGCGGTACCCATGTGATTTGGGGCCCACGAGGGTTTTTTTTTTTTAAAGTACACCCACTATCAGTTCACACATCACTGTTAGCCACCCGACCAAGGTCCTAACCCATGAGATGTGGGGCCTGGGCTATGAGATAAAGGGATTAATTCGCCATACTCTAACAATTCGAGCTTTTAGAGCAAGTGGTTAATTGTCCTGCATCAAATTGATATTAGAGTAGGAGGTTGATATTAGAGCAGGAGGTTTCGTGTTCGAGACTCCTCACCGGGGGTGATTAATGCAGGGGCATTTTCACACCGGGCTCGAGTGGGGTCGCCTGTGGGACGCAGGGGCACACTCGTGGTGGGCGGGACCCACAGCGGAGGTCTCGTGTTTGAGACTCCTCACCGGAGGTGATTAATGCGCATTTCAAATTGACAAATAATCTAGGCACATATAAAAATGATAGAGAAGCTAGGTTGCCAGATTGATTAGGACATGCCTAGCCTCAATCATTCACCAAAACAAACACGGGAAAGGTAAATTTGGGCATGCACAACCATTGTCCTGCACTCCCACATACACGTTCACATGGCAAGCATGAAGAAAAATGCATCTACAAACAAAATTCCTTCAGAAAAAGGAGATCAAAAGAAGTAAACCATCCCATAATGAGAATTGAGAAATTGTCGTGATAGCCTTGTCCTAAAAATTAATGAGATAGAAGTCAATAAAAAACTTTCTGGACAAAAAAAGGCACAAAAAGACCGTAAGATCAGAATGAAAAATGAAAACTAAAACCAGAAAGAGAGGAAAAAAAAAATGGAATTATAAAAAGGTGAAACCAACAAAACAAAAATTTTCACACACCTCAGATTTAGATCGGTTCAACTAATGGGTAACATTCATGACACATGAATAATTTATCCAACTACCAGCAATCAGCGATGCATGCCTTTAGAAAAAGAAATCCATCTGATTTAGATACATGCAAACAATCATTATCAGAAACTATGATTTCCATAAATGAATCCAAAGCCTTAAAAATATGGTGATGGATACAACCAAACAGTGCATATATATGTACTTATGATCTTGAGCAACAAATTGAAAGATGACTGGATAAAAATGGATAGGAAACACAGAAAATTCAAGGAAATCAAGCTAAAATAAGAACCAAATACAATCAATATCAACATAGGAAATTACACATGCCTTGAAAAAAAAAAGAAAGAAAGATCACCTACAACATCTCTAAAATCCAAAATCAACAACAATGGAACAAAACATAAATTGAACCCGAAAGGAGAAATGATCAGATACGTTGGCAGTATAAAAAGTTATGATGCAGCATTTTTTTCCAGCCAAGATGTCTCATGTGTAGAATATCCAATATATACAAGAGGTGGGACAAACCAATATACTAACCTGAAGTGAAAATCAGGCCAATCCACTCATCTGGTGGGCCACACCAGAACACGGAGTCATACAAATCAGCTGTCCATGTCAAGGATTAAAGTATCATCCGAAACCGGTACGTGTCACCCAATATATACCCGTATTGTCCATGAACAATACACCCGTATTGTCCATGAACAATACGGCCGTATCGGCTGGAAACAGACTGAAACAGGGCGATACAGGGGCAAGACAGGGCTGTATTAGCGGGGTGAATGATACAATACCCGATTCACCGATTGTAAACCTTGGGCCATTTTTTGATGTTGTATCCCGTTCGGTAAGTGGATCGGACTAATTTTTGTATCAGGTAATCGTTATGGTGTCGCCCACCTTTCGCCTGGATTGGCTATTCTATACACTTACGTTGGAAGGGAAAAAAAGGTTGAATCATAACTTATGATACAGCCACCGCGAATCATTTCTCAACCGAAATCTTTACAACAATTTTTTTTTAAAAGGCAAAAAGATAAAAATTAGCAGAAATTTGGAATCAAAACAATCCAAACACTAAAACAAGAACGGAATTCAAACAAATCGCAACACATAACGCAGTCGAAATCCTAGAAAGGAAAAGGAGGGTGGAATTCACAGGAATCTCGAAACAAACCCCTGAAAAGACAGAGTGGAGGCCTGAGTATGAGAGAAAATCCGGCCAAAACACGTTCGAAATCTACACAATTTCAAAGTAAACGAAACCCTAAAAAAGAGGGTAGAATTCACAGAAATCACGAAACAAAATCCTGAAAAGAAAGAGATGCATGAGGATTAAAGGAAATCAGGCCCAAAAAAAAAAAAACGATCGAAATCAATACGGTTTCAAAGAAAACAAGAAACGACGAACACGAATTCAACGAAACTACGATCAAAGGAAAGAAAAAGAGGGATTTTTATTTTCTCTCTCTTACCTTTTGGGGATTGCCAGGCAACGATCGAAGGAGAACGTTTTCTCGCTCTCTCTCTCTCTCCGTTTGGAACGTCCCGCACGCCGCATGTATAACGACCGAGAGATATACGGTGGAGCTGAAAGAATCGGAATATGGTAGAGCACCTTTCTATCTTTACACGTGGCAGAGTGATATGTCAATCAGGACCGTCCAAATAGTAAGAATGCTTATGTATGGCCTGTGTTTTAAAATCAAGCCTACAATACACATATATACCCTATTTTTCATCACTTTCAGAGATGACGGTTTCTGCTTCTGTTTTCAGCCGTTTATTTGAAATCAATGATGAAGTGGATATGATCATCCGATCGTTTTTTGTATTAAGAAATTTTCAAACATAGTATGACCCACGAAATGGAAGGTTGAGATTAATAAATATGTCTGATACGTGTTAGTTTGGAGAGATGGATGTGACGTATTTCAGTGCTTCAGGATGTACCGTATCATCTGCACTATACGCCACGAATCGATTCCGCATTTCGAACGCATAACACGTGGCTCAAAATGATTGGGTTTGAGCTAAACTCCACTAAACGGATTGTAGGTTTTTGCTTCAATCGCGCTTGAGGTCCATCGCCGCTTTTGGGCCATCCGTTTTCGGCCCACGTAGCTGCCTGATCAGATAATCCAGATGGTCGGTTGTGGTATATGATGTGGAGGAGAGACTTTATTAGCCAGGAAGCGTATTGGGTGATGATCCAACACCACCCGTTATGGGGCCCACCATGATGTATGTGTTTCATCCACGCCGTCCATCCGTTTTTTGAGCTCATTTCAGAACTTGCACAAGAAAGCAGCAGATAAAAGCTCAAGTGGACCACACCACAATGAACAGTAGTGATTGAACGACCACCATTAAAAACTTTTGGGCCATGAAAGTTTTGGATCAAGCTTATATTTGTATTTTCCCTAAACCCACGTCTGTCATCATCCATGCAAATAAAAATTACAGTGGGCCCTTGGAATGTTTCAACGGTGGATGTCACTGTACCCAGTATTTCTTGTGGTGTGGTCGACTCGAGCTTCGGATCTGCTTTTGTTTTGGCTGTGTGCCCTAAAATTAGCTCGCAAAATGGGTTGGACGGCGTGGATATAAAACAAATACATCACAGTGGCCCCGCGCCACTCAGGAGCTCACCACCATTAGTTTTACATGACACGTGTGTCCGTGATTCGATCGTGGTACACATGCACGTTGATCCAGACCCTCATTTTTTTTATTTTATTTTTTTTTATCGAAGATAAGCTGAAGATACACAGACGGCAAGGGAATCTTATTAACTAACTAATCTTTGATAGTGGAATTTGGACCGTATATCATTTCTGTCGTTGTTCGTTTATAGGCCAAAAATTGGACGGTTAGGATCATCAGACGTGCATTTTTTTACTTTTCCATATTAGTACTCCATTCTCAATGTGGCTCACAGTTTTACTGTAATACTTCGTTTTTTTTTTTAACAGTGGGTTCCACTGTTGCCTATGGTGTGGCCCACATGAGTTGTGGATGGCCCTCATGTTTGGGCACATGCCCTAACATTGATGGCCAAAACTAATAAACGGTGTGGATTTGTCACATCATTCTTATGAGCCCATTCTAAAAAAAAAAAAAAAACAAAAACAGCTAGCCGCAACCAACTCCTCCACGACTCTCTCTCTCCTTCCTTCCACGACTCTATCTCCCCTTCCTTCGTCTCCCTTGCATAGTTGCGGATGTGAATCCATCCACCATCTATACCATCATCATGGTAGGACCCACTCCTCAATTCAAATCGTCCAATGAACTCAGACCCTCGATTAACCTTAGCCTTTGAAATCGTTCGTCTAAAAACATTTTATGTGGCTCACCTTGAAGCTTGATTTGAACCAAACTTTTTAACACCAGGACATGTGGAACTCGATTAATGGCCTTACTTCTCTCAGCCATTATGGTGGACCCTACCTCACTACCCACTCCTCACAGTTACTACAACCAAAAGCAGAAATTTACCTTATGCATGAAGTCACGTTGAAACACGTTCCCTCCTCTCTCAAACTCCTTATACAAATCTTTATTCTAGAGATTTTCCAAAGTGTTTCCAGCCTGCTCAATCATCAATTCACAGCCGTTGAAAAGCCTACCATTGAGATCTCTAAGATAAATTATTTTAAAAAAAAAAAAAAAAATCTCCTCCTTTCTACTTCTCAATTTCATGCAACTAGCTGCTGCACTTTCCAAGTTCAGAATCGACAAAATAAATAAATAAATAAATAATAAAATTCAAGCTTCAATATGTGGTGTCCACAAGCTTTGTACGATCTGTAAGAAACATCCACAGTTGTCAGTGTTTCAAAATGCATCAATCCATATTTTGGCATGATTGTCTTCTTCATCTACACCACCACCATCTGATATATGTAAACCAGTATTACGGTAAGTAAATCTTTTCATGAGGCCTATTAAAATAGATCTAGCCATTAATTAATATCCACGGTCTTAGTATGTATATTTACATCCTGTAATAGGTAAATTGTTTCCCTGATAATTAATCTGAAAGCAATGTATAGTTGTAATATAATCCAACTCACTGAGTCAATTAGCTTGTAATTATTCATTTATTTCAGAAGTTTTTGTACAGATAAAAAACTCTAACCACGAGAATTGTATTGGAACCATAGGTAAATCTTATCTGATCGGACCAATTTTAGCATACAAATCCAATTTTAGCATACAAATCCGATTTTGTTCATGATCGTTACATTAAATCAGATTTGTAGCAGACTTTGTTATCCAGAGAATAATCCTACAAAAATTCATATTGATATCAAAGTGTTTTATCATCACAACAGGTAGGTGATCATTTCATATTGAAAAATTCATAAACAATTGCCTTATATAATCAAGACATTGAGATATTTTTGATTTGACTGAACTGATGCAAATATTTTTTTTTCCAATTAATATTATCTAGTAGTGATAATGAATATTATTAATTGTGTGAACATTGATACTTTGTCTGTCATATTTCTTTGTAAGTCTGAGTTAGATGCATTTTATGTGAACTATTTCAATTTAATGTATAGATGTAATGATTCGTACGGGTGCTCTGTCCAGGGTCATTCCCGAAATGATCGGCACAACACAGGTGCTCTACTCAGGGTCATTCCCAAAAGGATCAGTACGGGTGCTCTGTCCTGCGTGATTCCCTAAAAGGATCAGTACACACGGGTCCACTGCCCTGGGCTTTTGTCTCTAAAAGGTTATACTGGTATTCTGCCGAGAGTCATACCCTGAAAGGATCAACATTAGTGCTCTGTCGTGGGTCATCCCCTAAAAGGATCAGCACACATAAGTGTTTTGTTCACTCCAAATCTTAGTATTTTTTAGAAAAGTTATGTTAAATAATTTATTCATTTCATATTCATAAATGTCAAATTATTAACTATGATTTTAAATCAAATGTTCGCTTATTTTGATTAATATGTCGATATTAAATTTAATAATATTTGTGAGGCTTTCAACTCGGGATTGATGTGATCTTATTGAGTTGTCAACTCATTATGTTTTAACCATTTCAAGTTATGAATATTTTGAAGATGCAGGATACTATTATTAGTAGTGGAGCATTAAATGTAGTTGGATGCACGTGCCATGTCATTCTACATAGGATCAATTTTATTTTATTTTGGAATTATGAATGCAGTAAAGTTTGACTTGATTTTCTTATTTCAAGTTAAGTTAAATAATTATGAATCAATATATATATGGTAATAGATTATGTAATTAGTTATCTTAGCATGTGCTTGGATTTTAAAATTATGAACTATGGTGAGAGAAAATGAAATGCATATTTAATTGTCATACTTTATATTTTTATTTTTATTTTTCATAGGTTACAGGCCTGGAATTCGGGTCCTGGACACTCCATTCGAATACTCGAATTTTGGGGCGTAACATTTACGATATATAATGGCTTGCAACTATGACCTGATTTTTATTTTAAAAATGTATTTCGAGAAAGCTGATTAAATGACTAAGCATGGATGGTGCGGATGATCTTGCAATCAGCCACGTGGGTCCACACGTCTGCCTAAGCTCGGAACAGGCTCGGGCTATGAGGGGCCCACCCTGATGTATGGGTTTATCAACACCCTACATCCATTTTTCCACATCATTTTTGTGTATAAACCAAAAAATGAGTCAATTCCAAGGCTCAAGTTGACCACACGGTGGATATTAAATCCACACCATTCAAAATTCTTGGGAGCCATAGAAGTTTTGGATCAAGCTTATATTTTTGTTGTGCTTTAATCCAGGCCTATGTGACCTTATTAACAGGTTAGATGGTAAATTAACATTACGGTGGGGCCTATGTTTCAATGGTGGGCGGCATTATCACCATTGCTACCTGTGGTGTGGTCCACTTGAACCTTGGATCTACCTCATTTTTTATATAATCTACTAAAATGATATGAAAAAAATGGATGGACGGTGTTGATAAACCCATAAATTATAGTGGGCCCCAGTCTGTTACGAGCTTGTTACAGGCAGGGTGGTACGTAATCCGCGTGCGTCCAAGAGCTATGCATCTCAAGCGCGACTAATGCAAATCTTGCATACAAGGCCTTTGACTCATGGGTTGGCGGGAAAGCTTTCTTGACGATACTACCCCTAACCTTTTTACATAATGACATAATTGTCCCTTTTCGATTTCAGCCAGCTGGATGGAGAAAGGGTTTTCCATTTGGTCATGAAAAAAAAGCTACCCTGCAGGAGTATGGAGTTAGCTACACCAAAAAACTCTAGATTGCTGCAATGCATCTATTGCATTTCATAGGCCATGGTAAACGTAGATGGCCCTTAAAAATTTTTCATAGGAAATCCACTCCAGTCATTAGGGCCTGTTTGAAAATCACATCACCATTGCGTCATGTCTTTTTGATTGGATATTGGCAAGTGTGAAATCATGGTAATCTTTCACAAAATAGATGGGTTAGGTGTGTTCATGTGGCATAGTTTTGTGAACCTAATCATGATGTATGTGTTATATCCACAGTGTTTATTCTTTTTTTTTTTTACGATTATTTCATGGAATATGAAAGGAGACAAAAAATGAGATAGATCCAAACTAGAATGGATCTCACCATAGAAAGTAATGTTGAGAATTTTATACAGATTAATGTAATATCTGTATAATATGGAAACCAAAAATCACTACGATCAGAACTAAGGACAGGCTGAAGCACGTCTGAAACGCTGTCCTTAAAGCGTTATTTGCCCCTACTCAAGTATTGAGTATGCTGATAGGTTACAGGCAAATTGCTTCTAGGATACGACAAGCCTGGTGTGGGTCTGCGTTCAGCAAACACGAAGGCCCACCAAATGGAACTCTTTTACACACTATCTGGCAATATTACAATATAAAAGAAAAATCCCAAAAGAAAGAGAAGAAAGAGAAAAAAGGAGTTTGACCACTGCACTGGTCAGTTCAATTCGTCAGCCACTGGTTCAGTTGAACAGTCCTAGACCACACCTCTGGTCTATTCTTCAAGCTAAGGTTCAAGCCTTGCTTTGTTGCTGAAAATTCGTATGGATTTGCTGGAGTGAGTTGAGATGGTTTGGGAACCCATCTAGACCCTCTTTTTATAGGCTATGATGGCTGGGGTTTATGGTCCAGGGAATTAAATTCCATGACCGTTTTCTAGCTGTTGGAGAAAATAGCCGTTATATGGCTGTTGGAAACTAGCCGTTATATGGCTGTTGTGAGAGAGCTGACTAGCCATTTTATAGCTGTTGGGCTAGCCGTTTTATGACTGTTAGCAACAGTTTCTGTAATTAACTCCATAGCTGTTACACATTTGTGCAACAGCTATATTTCCAGCCTCTATATAATCAGAGGGACTCTCATTCAGTCCACTTGATTTTCGTCCAACCATCTGCCTTAGCCACTAGTCGCACCGCGACTCGCACCTGTCTCGCTCCGGTTCGCGAAGGGAGCGACCCTCTGCGACACGATGCGCACGTGCGAAGTGCAAAGTGCGCCACTAGCGCCTCTACAGCCACACTGCCTCACATGCCCACGCCCTCGCACCGAGCCCGAGCCCAAGCCCAAGCCCGAGCCCGAGACCGAGACCGAGTCCGAGACCGAGACCGAGACCGAGCCCGAGCCCGAGCCCGAGCGCGAGCGCGAGCGCGCGCGCGGGTGTTCCAGTGCTTCGCACTGGAACACGCAAGGTCAATAGTCCACGGACTACCAAGGTAAATATTATAATACTCCGCTGTTTTCATTTAAACCCGATTTCTTTCTCTTCTCTTTCCCATGTGGGACTATTCCCAAAATCTTGAAAAACGTGTTTTTTCAAACATTTTTTTCAAATACTTTATTATAATATATTATTAAAATATATATTAAAATCAATATATTTATAACAATCCCCCACTTGATTTTATAAAATATTTTCTCGGTTTAAACAATACTGCCAGAATAATCAGCTTATATGCATAAAGAAAGATATCTTTCGATTTTAATCTTCCCTTAGTGTAAGTATCTCAAAACTCTATCGAAATTACTGGTAGCCGCAGCTTTGAACCAGTTATTCCTAGATAACAGAGTTGGAGAAACCACACACATATTCGCTATGTGTTTATTAGAGTTCCCACAATCTTGCTCAGCACATTTAATGGCCATGTGCTTATCCTAATTCGTGAACGATCCCGAGAGAAAACTCCTAACTCTCATGAGAGACGGCACCATCTCTACGTTCATATAGGTGAAATCCTTCCAGTGTCTCCGTTACTTAAAACACTTGTCCTATAGACTGGATTTCATTAAGAGTTCTTAAGACTCAACCCTCTTATCGTAACGCTCAGCACTTATCTATTATGGATGAGGTTTTATTATTCAGTGCTGAAAACTTTCCACATATCAGTGACTTGTTCTTACCCATTAAACCCAAAATTAGAGATTTTCTGACTTTAGGTTGGGTTACCATCACTGGTGGAACTTTGGTTGAAGAGTTTCAACCCCATCCCTCTAGATGTAGCCTTTACTACCTCTCTCGGTAGAGGTTTAGTAAAAGGATCTGCTAGGTTGTTGCTTGATTTCACATAGGAAATAGCAATGATTCCATCTCGAATCAATTGTCTGACATAATCATGTCGAAGACTGATATGTCTAGATTTACCATTATAAGTGCCGCTATAGGCTCTAGCTAATGTGGCTTCACTATCACAATGTAGTGACACAGCCGATATAGGCTTTACACAGAAAGGGATTTCTAATAGAAGATCCCTTAGCCACTCAGCCTCTTTGCCTGTTGCAGCCAGGGCTATGAATTCAGACTCCATAGTCGAATGCGTTATGCAAGTCTGTTTCTTGGATCCCCAAGATACAGCTGCACCTCCTAGGGTGAATACCCACCCTGTAGTAGACTTGTTGTCCCCTGCACTCGATATCCAGCTCGCATCGGTATATCCTTCCAATACGGCAGGAAACTCTGAATAGAATAGTCCTAAATCTTTGGTTGCTTTTAAGTAACCAAGGACTCTACTGATTGCATTCCAGTGTTCAGTACTGGGGTTACTAGTAAACCTACTAAGTTTACTCACAGCATATGCGATATCTGGTCTAGTGCATTGCATAGCATACATTAGACTTCCTATAGCACTTGCATATTCTAATTGTGCAACTGTTCTTCCAGTATTTTCTTTTAGCTTGATACTTGGATCAAATGGGGTTTTTGCTTCCTTTATATTTAGATGGTTAAACTTGTTTAGTATCTTCTCAATATAATGAGATTGACACAAAGCATAACCCCCACAATGTTTTTTAACTTTGATACCTAGAATGGTATCAACTTGTCCAAGATCCTTCATTTTGAATACAGAAGATAGAAACCTTTTTGTTTCAGTCACACCTTCCATTTTGTTACTTATTATTAACATGTCATCTACATATAGACAAATAATAACGATATAACTACCATCTACTTTAGAGTATATGCATTTGTCAGCTACATTATGCATGAAACCATGAGATAGTATTTTGGAATCAAACTTCTCATGCCACTGTTTTGGTGCTTGTTTTAATCCATACAATGATTTGACTAATCTACATACTTTGTTTTCATTTCCTGGTAGAATGAACCCTTCAGGTTGTTCCATGTATACCTCCTCATTGAGGTCACCATTCAGGAAAGCAGTCTTTACATCCATTTGATGGATGTGAAGATGATGTATAGAAGCTAGCGCAAATAATATCCTAATGGATGTTATCCTAGCTACAGGTGAGTATGTGTCAAAATAATCTATCCCTTCTTTTTGTCTAAAACCCTTAGCTACTAGTCGAGCTTTAAAGGTTTGGATAGTCCCATCAGTGTGATATTTCTTCCTAAATACCCACTTGCAACCTATGGGTCTAGAACCTGGAGGTAAGTTTACTAGTTCCCATGTTTGATTTGATAGTATGGATTCCATTTCATCGTTTATAGCTTCTTTCCAGAAAGCTGAGTCTCTAGAAGATATAGCCTCTTTATATGATTTAGGATCATCTTCTATATTCATCACTATAGGTATTTGTCTTATAACATTTTCTCTATCTGCTTCTACTAGATGGAAAATGATACGTTGTGAGTCTATGTAGTCATCTCCTAGACTCTTCTCTATTCTTGTTCTTTGACTCCTACGAGGTTCAATAGGAGCTTCTACTATCTGTGGGGCTGTGCTATCTTGTTCTCTATTAGGAGATTGGATGTCATTATCCTTAGACTCCAAGGATAGTGAGTTCTCAAAGAACTCAACGTCTCTTGATTCTATTATTGTATTAGACTCCATGTCTAGAAGTCTATAAGCTTTACTATTTTGTGCATACCCTACGAAGGCACACTTAATAGCTCTTGGTCCTAACTTAGTTCTTTTTGGATCAGGGGTTCTACAATATGCAAGACACCCCCACACTTTAAGATATCCTAGGTTAGGTTTTCTTCCTCTCCATGTTTCATATGGAGATATTCTATATTTTTTAGACGGAATTCTGTTTATAATATGGCATGCTGCAAGCAGTGCCTCACCCCATAGATTTAGTGGCAACTTTGCTCTTATCAGCATTGAGTTGACCATTTCTACTAATGTTCTATTCTTCTTTCAGCTATTCCGTTTTGTTGAGGTGTGTATGGCGCTGTACATTGATGTATCAGTCCATGTTCTTCACAGAAGTTATCGAATTCATTGGAGAAGTATTCTCCTCCTCTATCGCTACGGAGAATTTTAATCTTCTTATTTAGTTGATTCTCTACTTCTGCTTTATATACTTTAAACATGTTCAATGCTTCATCTTTGCTCTTTAATAGGTACACATACACATATCTAGAGCAATCATCTATAAAGGTTATGAAGTACCGTTTACCTCCACGAGTAAGAATGCCGTTTAACTCACAGATATCACTGTGCACAAGATCCAATATTTGAGACGATCTTTCAACACTTGGAAAAGGTTTCTTCGTCATTTTGGATCGTATGCACACTTCACATTTTTCGGTTTCATTATCTGTGTATGAGATTAAACCATTCTTAGCCATGAACTTCAAGGTACTATACCCTATATGGGCTAGTCTATCATGCCACAGTCCAGAGGATTCAACCATATACGCAGAAGTGCTACTTTCATTCAGAGAAAACTTAACCATTCCGTTACAAGCATATCCCTTCCCGACAAAATTCCCATTCTTGGACAAGATCAGTTTTCCTGACTCGTACACCACCCTTATGCCTGGTTTACCCAGAAGGTCCCCAGAAACTAAGTTTCGCCTCATGTCTGGAACGTGCAGTACATTGGTCAGAATCACTTTCTTCCCAGATGTGAATATCAGTTCGACAGTTCCTTTGCCGACGACCTTTGATCGGACTTCATTGCCCATTTGGACTTCTTGACCATCGGTCAATTCCTCATAGGTTTTGAAGGCTGATTTGTCGTAGCACACATGTACTGTAGCGGCAGTATCATACCACCAACCTGGAACTTTGCCTTGGATGGTATTCACCTCAGTGATCATAGCCACTATATCGCCTTCTTCTACTGCACTTGCCTCTTGTTTAGACTTGCGATATCGGCATACTCGAGCATAGTGCCCGGTTTTTCCACAGACATGGCATGGGCCTTTGAACTTTCCGTTCTTCTTTTGGGTGTTTTTCTTGAATTTCCCTTTATTGGGTTTCAGGGAATTGTCCTTCTCGGGATGTTTATTATCAGAGTTCTCTACTGCATGTACTTTGGACGAGGCATTCCCGTTATCATTCTTTCTGTCGCGGTTACGGGATTCTTCCTCAATTCTGAGGTGTTTCTGGATTTGTTCCAGTGTGTAGTCCTCAGTTTTATACAGTAACTTCTTTCTATAGTCTTTCCACATCGGTGGCAATTTGGCGATTATAGTCCCAACTTGGAATGATTCAAGAATATCAATCTTTATAGCTTTGATTTTGTTTACTATTAGCTGCAGTTCTTGGATTTGGGTCAGCAGCGGTTTGTTATCTACCATGTTGAAGTCAAAATACCTGGCGACGAGAAACTTGTTGGTACCTTCTTCTTCAGCCTTCTATTTGAACTCCAGAGCGGTCCAGATCTCCTTTGCTGATGATGTCTATTGGTACAGATCGTACAGACGATCGGAGAGAGCGTTCAAAATGTGTCCTCGACACAAGAGTTCATCTTCGGCTCGTTTGGTACAGGCAACCACCTGTTCAGGTGTGTCGTCGTCGGTTGCTTCAGGTAGCACTTGCAAATTAGGATGTAAAATGTAGTAGATCTTTATCGCTGTTAGAAGAAATTTCAGCTTGTTTTGCCATCTCGTAAAATTGGTTCCATCAAACCGATCAAGACGTATCAAGTCCTGATTCATCAGCTTGATGGATGAAATACTGTCGGCTTCCATCTAAATAACGCTTTAAGATTGTTGAGAATTTTATACAGATTAATGTAATATCTGTATAATATGGAAACCAAAAATCACTACGGTCAGAACTAAGGACAGGCTGAAGCACGTCTGAAACGCTGTCCTTAAAGCGTTATTTGCCCCTACTCAAGTGGATTGAGTATGCTGATAGGTTACAGGCAAATTGCTTCTAGGATACGACAAGCCTGGTGTGGGTCTGCGTTCAGCAAACACGAAGGCCCACCAAATGGAACTCTTTTACACACTATCTGGCAATATTACAATATAAAAGAAAAATCCCAAAAGAAAGAGAAGAAAGAGAAAAAAGGTTTGACCACTGCACTGGTCAGTTCAATTCGTCAGCCACTGGTTCAGTTGAACAGTCCTAGACCACACCTCTGGTCTATTCTTCAAGCTAAGGTTCAAGCCTTGCTTTGTTGCTGGAAATTCGTATGGATTTGCTGGAGTGAGTTGAGATGGTTTGGAAACCCATCTAGACCCTCTTTTTATAGGCTATGATGGCTGGGGTTTATGGTCCAGGGAATTAAATTCCATGACCGTTTTCTAGCTGTTGGAGAAAATTAGCCGTTATATGGCTGTTGGAAACTAGCCGTTATATGGCCGTTGTGAGAGAGCTGACTAGCCATTTTATAGCTGTTGGGCTAGCCGTTTTATGACTGTTAGCAACAGTTTCTGTAATTAACTCCATAGCTGTTACACATTTGTGCAACAGCTATATTTCCAGCCTCTATATAATCAGAGGGACTCTCATTCAGTCCACTTGATTTTCGTCCAACCATCTGCCTTAGTCACTAGTCGCACCGTGACTCGCACCTGTCTCGCTCCGGTTCGCGAAGGGAGCGACCCTCTGCGACACGATGCGCACGTGCGAAGTGCGAAGTGCGCCACTAGCGCCTCACATGCCCACGCCCTCGCACCGAGCCCGAGCCCGAGCCCGAGCCCGAGACCGAGCCCGAGCCCGAGCCCGAGGCCGAGCGCGAGCGCGCGCGCGGGTGTTCCAGTGCTTCGCACTGGAACACGCAAGGTCAATAGTCCATGGACTACCAAGGTAAATATTATAATACTCCGCTGTTTTCATTTAAACCCGATTTCTTTCTCTTCTCTTTCCCATGTGGGACTATTCCCAAAATCTTGAAAAACGTGTTTTTTCAAACATTTTTTTTTTCAAATACTTTATTATAATATATTATTAAAATCAATATATTTATAACAAGTAATGGAATTGAATGCTTGCCATTGCAAGCTTCTTTGAGTTATAGGAGTGTTGGATTTTTCTTACCTTAAAATGATATTGTAAAATGGATGAATGGTTTGGATATAATATGTATTAACGAAAGCACATTCATATATATCTAACTATGACACCTAGATCTATAGCTCAAGTGGTAGACCGAGTGAAAGATACCTTGTTTCAACATTGAGGTCCTGGCATCGATTCCCTAGTGGGGGTGGCTAACAGTGAAGTGTGATTTTGATGATATGTTAATAGAGATTACTGTGTAAGCAACATATGCTACGCAATGGGCCCCACATGTACAGATGATCGGATGAGATCTGATCACCTATAAGTACTTGACATGATAACTTGTTATAGGTTATAGGTCTAGATTTCACGCAATGTAAGATATCTGTACCGTGTAAATGGTTGGCCCCATCATGAAGATCAGTCTTCTTGAAAATCAGGCCGATCTACTCATTAGATGGGACACATATGCATCTTGCATCAGAAAATCAATTATCGATTGCTTTGGACGGGGTGACCACCTAATGATCAGACCCATTCGACTTTTCTCACCCGCAATCTTCATGGTAGGGCCTTCCATTTTTATGGTACAGATATACTATGGAAGTGACCATTTGTTATATATATATATATAGAGAGAGAGAGAGAGATATCACCAGCTCAATTTTCAGCCTGACTTAAAACTTTAGCTTATGATATAAAAGATAAATGCAAATCAAGAAAGTAAACTGTTTCTTTTTCATGCCGGTTTTTTCAGTTCATTTTATATGTGTCGAAAACTGAAGTAAATCCAAATCTCACGTGGATCACACCATAAGAAACAATGATGATTGAATGTCTACCATTAAATCCAACAAATGCAACTGCATATACCTGAAAATTTGTAAATAACAAGATAAAAAAATCAAGAAAAAGAATAAGATGAGAAAGACACTTTAGAGTAGTTTCCACACACGTCCAATCAAAATGGAAATGGAGGGTGAGTTAAGAATATCTTCGTAGGGGCAAAATCATGTCACAATCAAATCTAATACCAGAACATCCCTCTCTATCCCTCCCTTTTTTCTTTTTTCTTTCTCTACCTTTTTTTTTTCCATCAATGAGCTTCTTCACTTTTATCTACTGTTACCCTGAGTTGGGATGATCATACCATCCCTGTTTTCAGCATACCTTTTACATGGACTGAAAAATCATACGACTCCTGTTTTCCGCAGTTCAACGCATGATTTTTAGATTTCTGCCCTACTTTTATCGTGAGAAACTAATGGATGGAGTGGATTTGTCATGGATCTCTATGGGCCGCACATAACTTCCCACCACAAGAACTTTCAGTGGCCAAGATCGCAGGTAATTCGCGTCCCAAAAATCAGCCAGATCCATTGCTCCTGTCCACAACACCACACGAATTAATGTGGATGGAATGACAACCATAGGTTTGTGTGGTGGGGCCACCATGCTGTCTATCTTCCATACAAACCCATTCATAAGTTTTTGACTCGCCGGGATGAAGGGAAGATCGAAAATCATCCTCATTCAATAATTAACGGGCCATGACACGTGATTGAATTGGACGGCCTTGATTTCTGATCTTGCCCTTCTAATTTTGATGGCCCACCATTTTCGTTTTATTAAACCTCCCATTTGATGGCCCCTACCCACCACATGAAGTTCGTGTTGTCAGAAGTTATATGGGTGCTCACAGAAATGCCAGTGACAAATCCACTCCGTCCATCAGTTTATAAAGCTCACAATAGCGCAGGCATCAAAACATCAGGCAGATCGGATCCGAAACTCAGGTGGGACCACGCCACCACCGAAACAGCAGAGATTGAATGCCCACCATTGTGGGGGCCACACAAGTTGTAGATCATAATGATATTTTTGCCTTCAGCATATCCAAGTAATAACTTAGAGAATCGCTTGCGTTAGTCAATCGTAACCATCCCATCCATCAATTGGAGAAAGGCAAAATCAAAGATGGATTGGATCATCTAACCAATTCAATTTTGAAATGTGTTTTGGATTTAATGAACGGTTCAGATTGATCAATTCAACTAAGTAAGCCAATGCAACTAGGAGCACTATAACTTAAAGTGCTCTTCGAGCACTCGATCATTTCTCTTGAAGTAGTATCTAAAGAGCACTATAACTTTGTTGTCATAGTTAGAGGACGGAGAAGACGGGGACTCGTCTTTGATGTCGGGTCATCATCATCGATCTTGTGACTAATGAAAATGTGAAAATGTGTTGCAGTCAAGCTGTACATGAGCTGACCTGAGTTTTTTTTTATGACACCCCTATTCAAGCTTTATACTATCCAAGCTTAGAGCCTATCACTATAGTTTGAGCTTGGTTTGGTATATAGATTATACGAGCTTGAGCTTGGTTCGATTTAGTCCAAATATCCAAGCCAAGCTGAGTTGAACCGAGCTAAGTTCGAACAAGGGATTGAATCATATCCAAAGCTCTAGTGCATTCGTGCATATATATATATCCATGCCTGATCCCAAAATTGAATCATATCCAAAGCTCAAATGGATCACACCACAGGAAACAGTGTGCATAGAATCTACAAGCCAAATCAAGCTGAGCCAAGCTTGACTCTTAGGCTTGATTTGGTTTGAACTTCTATTCGAACCAATCCAGGCCCAGCTTTTTCAAACCAATCCAAGCTGAGCTTTTGAGTTGGCTTGGTTTGTGTACAGTTCTATGCCCCTACATATCCTATTGTAATACTTTGGGATGTAGTCTAGCAAGCCTCAGTACCAATAGAGAGACGCTTAGATGAAATGACAAATGAATTTACCAAAGAATGATAAAGCCAAACATTGAAGAGCAATCTCCTTAACAATGTAAGTGCAAAAACGATATTGTTTCAATTGGGACAATCCTACTAATGGATCCAACCATACATGCCACATAATTCAAAAATCTTGGGAGACCTGAAACTAATGGGTCCAATCATAGTTGGCATATGCTTCAAATATCTTGTAAGACCCACCCGACCACAACTCAAGAACCTCAAATATAGTATATGGATCAGGTGGGGCCAACTCAAATAGGCCCCAGAGCCCTATCTGCCCAGGAAACAAACCCGACCTGCTGACATCCCTACCATACATGGCAGGTGGGCCTCCACACCTTACTATGGTGGGCCAAGCTATATTCAAGGTGCACCATTGAATAGGAGGGATCCCATGTGGATTGCCCAATTTATCTTTAGGCGATCACGGCGTGCCCATTTGGACCTGGCTCACTTACGAAATTCTTGAGTTGGGTACTGGTGTATACTCTTATCAAATCAATCAAGCATTTAGCATGTAGAAGATAAAGATGAAACTACCCTAGTGCACAAAAACTCTACAACTTCAGTATCAATTTCTCTTTTCAGTTTGTTGTTCTTTTTGACAAAATAAAGGCTACCCCCAAGGCTGAAAGAGGCAGCCAGTGATTACAGAAATTACAAGTGCGTAAGGGCTCTCTCTCTCTCTCTCTCTCTCTCTCTCTCTCTCTCTCATCTGTCTTATTTCTGACCTTACAAAAATTTATATTACACTATAAAAGATATAACCCCAGTTCATCTTTCTAAGAATTTGTTTAGTACAGTCTTTCTTGAAGGCGCCTCATCACTCCCATCTTCTTTCTCAGGTTTCACGACATTTTTTAGTGCACAACGGATAATGGAATTCACCTGTTTCCGCAGTCTAGCATTGTCAATGAAAATATCTGTAAGCATCTTTCTCACCTCATCATCTGTTACCGTCGGATCGTCGCCATTGATATTGACATTACCCTGAGCTCTGTCTGAGGCAGAAATGGAGCTTTCATCATCTTGAGCTAGAAGTTGTGCCTACAGAATTTCACAGGAAAAGAAATATAAGCATGTGGCATATATGCTGCACTATTTATAAATGAATGCATAAGAAACCCTGCTCATCAGAAAAGCTTTGAGATCATGGCTTGGGAACCCAAATTATAGGCCCTATGATATGAACTGTAGATCTCTTGGGGACCCAAACAATTGATCTGATGTTACCAACTGTAGATTGGTGATGCCTCAAAAATCTCCTGGGTAGGAAGATCCTAACCATTGCAAGATAAATTGAAAGATACCTCTGCCAGGAGGAGGCCAATTCGGTTGTCAGATGTTGTCAAGAGATCCAAAGCATCTGATAAGGAAGAAGAATCAACAGTGAACTTATCTTCCTCTTCTGCAAGAAAATTGACACTACATTCTTGGAGCCGATGCCGAAGAATTCCACATTCATGAAGCAGCTTCACCCTCGCAGTTTTTGCATGTTCCCTTCTTTGTTTTTCCTTTTGAAGAATCCTCTGAAAGTGCATATAAAATGGAAAACATGAAATGTTTTGAAAATTAGAAACACTTTCCACCACAATCAGGTTCAGGAATTTTGGTGCATCATGTCAGGGGAATGACCGAGCTTGATCAAGAGTAGAAACAGGAGTTCTCATGACTTTATAGCAATGGCTCAGATACCAGCTACCCACCTGACATCATCCATCCTTTACCCAGATTGGAGCCAGCTGGCACATTACCAGGCAGAGTTGTTCTTACCATACTGTTACAAACTTAAAGGTTCTAGTCACAAAAATTTGGTAATCACAACATGCAAATGCATTCAGATATACCACACGCATCACCTTCCAACAAAACACATGTATTGGCATAAAAAGTGTAGATAGATTATGTATCACAAATGTTTATTTTTTACTCGTTAAATATTACATATGTATATGCATACATTTGTATATGGAATATGTACACAGATGAGCATGCATATATGTGCGTATCTACAAATTCCAATACACTACAATGTGTTCTCCCATGTTTTCCCAGTCCTGGCAAACAGCAGAAAATAAGGTGGGAGAGTAAGCACACCAATGAAAGCTATCTCATCAACCAAAGCATCTAGTTAGTGCAAGCTTCAGATATGGAAACAGCATCCTCTTGAAGATGCATGCAAGAGTCTCCCATGCTTGACTCTTCAAAGTTCATGGTGATTTGTTAAAAAAAAAAAAATTTGTGGAAAGATCATTGTCATCCTCATAGCCTTGTCCTAACTATTTGGAGTTGGCTTTATGACCTGTTTTGCTAAAAATTCCCATGACTTTTTCCTTTCTCGGAAGGATATTCAATTTAAAAACTTTTAGTCATTGCTTGGATAAGACTAATAAGCATATCCTATTAGGGAGTTCACGACTACCTCTAGTTCGGCCTTTTCCTTCAGAGACTGATTCAGCTCCTGCTTCAGCTCTGTTTGAGTTTTCCTAAGAAATTTAACTTCTTTGACAAGAACTTTAATATCCGCTTTTGATTTCATTTCCAGCTCTTCTTGATGTTTCTGCAGGTTCTTAAGTTGTTCTCTTGCAACATCCAATTCCTGCAGCAACAGCTCCTTCTCATGAATGGCAGACACTTTTGCCAACTCCGAACGAATCTTTTCATCCTGAAATAGATCATCATATTCATGGGATTATAACGAACAGAAAGGATTTAAGAGATCATTTCATGAAGGAATAGAAGGTAAAAAGAAACCTGTCAAAATAATGAAATAGTCATAAGAATTACAAAAAAGGAACCTGTTCGAACTTGAGCTTGGACTCCATCTCCAAATACTTCCTACGAAGTTCTTCTATATCCCACTGCATTTGAGTAACTCTTTCCCTTTCAATTAAGATGGCTTGTTGCAGGTTTTCTTTACTTTTCTGCTTAGTACTATCAAGTTCCACGTCCAAATCTTTCACCTGGGTTGGCATGTTACCATTTACGAGAGTTACAAACACAGTAATAACCATGTAAAAGGGTTTGAATGACATGGCAAGGAGTCCTGGAATCCAATGGATAGCATGTGTAAAGTTTTAATTAATTACAAGGCCTAGATTCTGGAGTTATATATGTCAAAGAAGCCCGGTTTTCAAGAAACTTTGAAGCTAATCAGAAGAGATTCCACCAAGGCCTCTAGCAAATTTGTTGGCAGACCAGGTTTACATCTGAAGCAATGAAATTATGAATACGTAGTCCTCTGCTAAGTTATACACAAATAAAAGTTTCCCTCGTTTCAACACTGAGGTCTTGGTATCGATTCCCTAGTGGGGGTGACTAACAGTGAAGTGTGAACCGACAGGGTTGTGTACTAACAAGCTAACCAAAAAAAAAAAAAGTTACAAATAAAAGTTTCACATAATTTTCTCCCCCAGTGTGAGCAACAGCTAACATCCCAAGCATTGCATTAAGAAAAAAAACTCACATCTCAGTTCCAGAACCTTTTAGAATTGCTGCTGGTAATGACAATAACAATGATATTATCACTGAAACCAGGAAATATATACAAAGGGAAAGACCAAAAATGTTGGCTATACCACTTATATCGAGTGATATCTCCAATATTATTAATTTTATCACCAATAAAAGGCTTTTTCAGTTGACCTATCAATACTGATAGCATTGTCGATATTATCAACAATATTGCTGACATTTGGAACATTGGTTCATACATAGTACATACAAAACAATCAGACCGATCCAAAGCTCGTGCGGGCCATACCATGGGGAATAATGTAGAATGACACTTGACACCTCTAAGTTTGCACGGTGTACTGAGTTTTGGATCAAGCTAATATTTCAAGGTTCTCTTCACCATGGTGAGGTGCACAAGATGGATGGGTTAGATGGAAAATATGCACCATGGTGGACCCCACACAAACCTACTGTTTGTGTCCCTCCCCATTCTTTAGTGTGGTGTGGCCCACCATATTGTATGTGGCCTACAATAAAATAAAAAAATAAACTGTCCAAATTATGTTTATTTGATTATCTCAATGGTTTAAAATGAAAACTATCCAGTTGTCCTTGTTCAACAAACAAGCGTCCACAAATCCAAATTGAGGATTGGTTAACAAATATGATTTTGGGCCGATTACTTAGCCACAGTGTGTTCAACAATTTAGATGGTTCATTTTGAGTCAATGTATGCCAAATATACCATTTCAAAGTGCCTGTAGACCGCCAGAGTATCAAATAACTCCCTTCTTTTGTACGGCATTCTTCACCAATCAAATTGGAGAAAGAATTTCCAAATAACAATACACATGAGTGCTTATTTTGGCATTTCCATAAAAAAAAAAAAAAAAATTGTTGAAACTTTGTATAATATGAATGCTCACAGTTCAAAAGATATTTACAAGAATATTGACTAAGAAAAATAAACAAGAATGTCTTATTTCAATTTAGGAATACATCATAGCACGCAGCTAATGATTTTTTTTTTTTAAAGGTTAGGGGCGAACCTTTGTTGTAAGATATTCTTTCACAGCTATTTCTTGATTTAGTCTTGATATAAGATCCTCCATGTCTGTTCTTGCTGTAACTAGCCTTCTTTGCATGGTTGTAAGAACCCTATTCATTTTATTGCGCTGATCCAATGGAAGAACCACATGTACATCATTCAGAAACTGTAACTCTGAGTTGCCAAAAGCTTCCGTTTCGATTGGAGCCTCTACACCTCCAAGAAGATTAAGGGAATTATCGTGAAGCAAGTTAGTCACCCCAGCATTTGATAATTCACTTCCTCTTATGGAACTCATGTCACTTCCAACACTCTCAGCAGAGAGTTTTCGAGAATGGCCAGCAAGCTTATCATGCTCTGGCTCTGACATAAACTCTGCAGTGTCATTGGAAAGAAATGCATCCTTCGAAGCACTCCCATTAAACGTGCCCCTTAGAACATTCTTCTCCTTTCTAGCATGCATCTTATTCCTAGGGAACTCCTCTAGCTGCTCTAAACCAGAGTCCCCCGCAAAGAGGCCATTGTCTGTAGTAGTGATGCCATACTTCACAAGTGTACCCATTGGAGCAGCCAAGTCTTGATCCAGCATTAGATCGTCTGCACAAATTTCAGAACATTGCCTAGGTGTCCCTAACTCCGATGTTTCACACGCATTATCACTGCCATAATCCAGTGTGCTTGAGAGAGCCTTAGATGCATCAGATGAACTACCAGCAGCAACAGAAGCGCCTGCATTAGGTTGGAATTGAGGAGAAGAAGTCAAACTATCACCATGAGGATTTCTGTCTACATTGTGCTGATTTACATCCTGAAATGCTGAAAACAATGACCAAAATGTGAGCACACAAATATAATGCATGCGGTTTTTCCAAGGTTAGGTGATAAATTAATTAATGTGTAAACAGAGCAACCAGAATTAACTAATCACTTAGAAGGAATCATTCATCCAAGAAATGTTGACAGGTGATATCAAATTACAAGGCAAAGACCAAAGGGTGGTAGATAGCATGTAACATATGTTGTGATATACATCTGAGTTACTTATTTCTTGTTTCCTTTTTTTCACTTCCATTAAATACACTAATCATGTTTGAAGAACAAAGCAGATTAAACATGCTTCAAAACAGTAACTGATACATGAAAGAAAAACACCTACATGACCTTGCAGCAGCTTCTAGCTCAAGGAATGAAGCCACTGGAACACTTCTAGACAAATCAATGTCCGACAATAGCTTGCCCATCCACTCCTCCAAAGCATACCTTCTCTGCAATAAAGCTAACCATTTTGAGAACATTAATCACTTATCAAAGAGGATACTTTAACAAATACCACATTTCCAATTACTACGAAAGGACTAGGAATTCTTTTGCTTTGGTAGAGAAGTCCTTGCAACAAGAATATGTATTGTATTTGCACAAGGTAATTAAGCCCCTCTTTGATTATAAATGGTTTAAATGAGATCATTTATAAATAATAAATGTTTTGAGACCATAAACCTCATTTTCATGGGAATTTGGATTCAGGAAATTCATCAAATTCATGAATTTGTAAGTTCATTAATTGGTATCTTAATGAATTTGGAAATTCATTAATTAGTAAATTAGTTGTTTGGGGTTTTTTCTCATCAAATTCATAATTTGGTAGGTTTCTTGTTTGGTTGGGTAATGAAATTAACATTTTGGGGGAGACGTTCCAAGTTCTTTGAAATCAATTAGGATTGGACCATCCAAACCATCCAATCAGTGGTCATCAAAAATTTTGGTCGAAATCAATATAATATAAAAATGGTCCAATAGTGGATCTCAGCCATCCATCACGTGTTCCACCTTTGATGGGATAATTCTAAACATCCAATCAATATGGTCCGTCCGTAGTTTATTATAATAGAGATATGTTCAATCATTGATCTTGACTGGCCATGTTAAGCCCATGGTCCATAATCATTATACTAGATGAGGTCTATTCGTGATCTGGATCATCCATCAAGTAGGGTCAATTAGTCCTAAACAAGGTATTAATAAACGGTTATGTAACAATAACAGTGCCCACTGTTACTGATATGGGGCTGTAATGCCCTGTTCTGAAAATTTTGACCACAATGGTTACACATAAATAGGTTACAAAACCACTGCTGTTTTTCAGTTTGCCCACTTCTCTCCTCCAGATTTCGTGATTTTTGCTTCTTGGGAGTACTTCTAATGTAATTCCGACCAGCATTGTACAATCATTCAAGATTAAAACACAAATCTAGTTGTTTTCGAAGAATCAAGATCCGCGCGGCCGAATTTGGAAAAAAAAAAAAAAAAAAAAAAAAAAAAAAAAAAGAAAAGAAAAATATGTAATGCTGATTTTTTATTTTTTATTTTCTTTCTTGCTGCACATGTTTAGATTCAACATTATATCACCAAATCAACAAAATCTTGCTAGATTTGTTGCCAATTTGGCTATGTTTTTCTATTCTTCTTCTTCTATTTTAAAGCTTTTTACATATTTTTCAGTAATATTCGATTTCTTTTTCCTTCTTTTTTTGAAGTGTGGATTGTTGAAATACGTGTATAGAGTTTAGATTAGATCTATACTTGTATGCAGTATGCACTAAATCAGCGTTTTTCTCCGATTTTCTATTTTCTGGTAATTTTTGTTTCAGGTATTTTTTGAATGAATAGTGCCAATTTTTATTTATTTATTTATTTATTTTTCTTCAATTACTTGGAGGAAATCACGTCAAATGCTTAGGGATATGCATTAGTGGGATGAACCCCACGGACTGCATAAATTTGGTCCATCTTGGGGCATCCAGTGTTAGAAATATCGGTATCGCGTTACGTATCGCATTCTTGGGATACGGATACGTATCGGTTATCGCATGGGATATATCGGTTGTATCGTGTAATGTATCGTTGTTGTTGGAAACATTGGGAAATTGGTTGAATTTTTCAATGAAACTTCGGTGATTGTTAAAAAAGACATCAATTCACAATTATAAATCAAAACATTTCAAAAAACAAGTACACAATAGGTTTTCTTTGTATGGGGTCCTAATTTATGCGTTGTCTAATTGAATTGATGCAAATATATTCAATGTCTATTCATATAATTTATAAATGTAAGAAGATGTTTGGAAACACAAGCAATGCATTCAAAAGCAAAAGAAGAATCACTAGATTATGTTACATACATGTTTGATTTGATGTTTAGACACAGATTGCAAACGACTTGCAATAAATTGAGAATTTTTTATTTTTTTCAATTTTTCGCAATTCACCCCACTCCAAATTTCGAAATCGAAGCTCTCAATCCATGATTTTTCATACAAAACATGAAAAATCATGGATTTGTAACAATTTGACACCAATTTAACATGATTTACAGAAAATAAAAGGATCGAAATTCGAAAATGCTCACTAAATCGAACATGTGGGATATATCGCACTACTTGTGTGTTTAGTATCGCACTAGTGGGATACAAGATATATCGTGGGATATATCGGCCGATATCGTCGATATTTAAAACACTGGGGGCATCTAAGTAGTCCACCAAATCAGCAACACCATTCATCTAAATTTAATTTCAATTTTTACTTCAAATTTCATAGAGAGAATGATGTCAAATGCTTAGGGATATGCATTAGATTCCATAGATTGCATGAATTTCGGGCTAATTTGGGGGCATGTGAGTAGTCCACCATCAGCCTGACACTATTCATCCAAATTTAAATTTAAATTCATAATTTGTATTTATTTAAGATAATGTTATTGTAACATTATATTTTCATATTTTGTAAGAGCTTGGTGTTTTGGAGTAGTTTGGGTTTGACGACTTGGTCTTGGAGGGGGGTAGGACTTGGAGTTGGAGTTGGAGTTGGACCTGCGGCAGAACTTGTTAGTTGTGACTTGTGTTGTCAGTAGGAAAAAATGGCGGCCCAACCAGAAAATGAGGATATTGACTGGCAGCATTGTGAGAGAATGGGTGAGAATATGCAGGAGAGATAACGGAGATGATGCAGTGGAATTGGGAACAAGTTACGGGCAAAAAATCTACCGTACAAAAGCAGCAGGATGCTCTTGATGTAGCCTGAGCAGAAGTTTTTTTATCCTGATTATATGAGTGTGGGTGATGATGATAATGCTCAGTCTGGTGGAGATTTAGAAAGGGAGGTGACAATAGTGAGGAAAGAGAGCCTGCACACTGCTCGCGAAGATGAGGCACATCAGCAGACTCAGCACATGTTTGGAGGGAGGGGGTCAGTTCATGGCATAGAGGGACAATGGGAGCAAGGCTACGAGTGAGTGTGGGTGGGAGTGGAAGTTAGAGAAAGTATGTTCGGTGGTTTACGATGTGCCTTCAGCCGACAACAGACTTCACACGCTCATTCAGCTGGTGATGACGTGGATGTGGTGGAGCCAAGGAGACCTTCATGTGATCTCTTTGGAAAAAGACCGCAAAGCAAAGGAGGTTAAGAAAAATGTGGAGAAAAACTACGGTTGAAAAGCTTGGTAGAATAGCAACCAAGCTATTCATACAAGGCAATATAACTCCAAATGTTGCAAACTCCCCCCATTGACAAGTGGTAAAAGATGTTGTAGCAACGGCAAGGGAAATAGTTCGTGCACCCATAACTTGTGAGATTAGGTAGAACCGGCCAGATGCAGTGTACGTAGATATGAGAGCACATGCGGCCGCATTTAGACCAATATGGAAGAGTAGATGATGCACTATTATATGCGATGGTTGAACTAGCCCAACCTGACAGAGCACGATAAGCTTAATGGCTTGGGAATGATTTTCCAAAAGGTCACTGATGCATCCGAGATAACAAAATATGCACAATATATTTTATCTTATGGATAATATGATAAATGAAATTAGAGAGGAAAATGTAGTGCAAATTGTTACCCAATGAAACATCATACAAATTAGCTAAAAAATTGTTGATGGATAAGCATAAATTTTATTTTGCTCACCATGTGCCGCACACTCTATTGACATTATTTTAAGAGATGTGGGAAAAAAGAAAAATGCCACGAAATTGATTGAAAAGGCAAGTCATGACCTTCACCTACAGTCATAACTAAGTAGTTGCCATAATGAGTAAGAACGAGTTATTGCGACTTGATTTGCCACAAATTTATTGACCTTAAAGTTTGCACGTGCATAGGGAAGAGTTTCTCCAAGACAATGGGCGTGGTCATAGTATATTACCAACCCAAACGTAACGCAATGGCAATATCTTTCCAATTCTCAATCCACACCAAATACTTGACCTACGTCTAACCCTTACTGATCATTTTGATGGGAATTGTTGGGAATTTTTATGCCGATAAAGGGCGAAACCAGGAATTTTGTTAATTGAGAGAAGAGCCTTTGCTATGGTTTGCTTTTGAAGAGGGAGTTCAACATAGGATTAATACAAAACTTTAACATTATTTATTAAAAGTTACCATACTTTTAATGTTTATAATAAAATAAGATTTTTTGTAGAGCCAGTGTTCCAAATATCGGCAATACTATCGATATTATACTAAAATTGCTGGCATTTTAAAACTTTTCAAATATTGCCTTAATATGACAATGTTATCAATACAAGTATTTGAGAAAATTCCCTTATAGCAGTTCCCTAGTATTGGTGATACCATCGATAATACCCTGATACAAGGAAAATATTCGTAAATAGGCAAAAATCAACAAAATATTGGTAAAAATCCTAAACGAAAAAAAAAAAAAAAAACCTCCTGTGTGTGTGTGTGTGTGTGTGTTTTCCAATTTTTTGTGTATTGCAAAGTAAATAAGCCATCATTATCATTTCAATGTGTTTGTTAAAACAAGAATTGTGGCGCGTAAATCGAGAGTCAAATACACTTGTAAAGGAAACGAGTATAAGAATTTGTAATCACTACATTTTAACATTATAAAACCATTTACCGTTGTAATTGGAAAACCAAACACCCTCCTTACTCTTGGTTTTTATTGAATCAAAGTTTGTATTTAGGGGGAAAATGTTGACTTGGAGTGGAGACGGGCCAGAACTCAACAGTGATGAAAAATCAAATATTAACATGGAGTACAATGGAAATCCATATCTATGCATGATTCCCATTTAAGTGTGTAGACTTGTGTAGAGATGGAAAGAAGAAGAAGAGAGAGAGAGAGAGAGAGAGAGATGAAGAAAAATGGGGTTAACGTTACATGCCCCAAGTCCCTCTCTATCATATTTAAGTGATAAAAAACAAATATGACAAAACTGCATCTAATACAATAAACATGATGTCTAACATATCCCAAGACCAAAAACACTAAGCAAAAAGTAGGTCATAGGCCCATAACCTAATCCTATAGGGTTGTAGGCCCAAACCCATAACCGTTAACACTCACCCTCAAGATGGAACATTTTTGCATGTCCAGCTTGGAAACAAATTTGTCGAACTGAGATTTTCCAAGAGGCTTGGTGAATAAATCTGTGATTTGATCATGAGACGAAATATAAGGTGTGTAGATCTGTCCCTGAGAGATCTTGTCTCAAATAAAATGGCAATCAACATCTATATGCTTTGTTCTCTCATGAAACACAAGATAATTTGCGATATATATTGCAACTTGATTGTTGCAATGTAAAGGCACTGGAGCCTAAACTTTGAATCCCAAGTCTTAGAGAAGAGGTTTCAATCATATAAGTTCACAAGTTGTATGTGTCATTGACCCATATTTAGCTTCAATGCTTGACCTGGCAACCAGGTTCTGTTTCTTACTTTTCCAAGTGACCAAATTATTGTCTAGAAAGATGCAATAATCCGTAGTTGACCTTGTATCATGTCACAACCCTGCGTAATCTGCATCTGAATAACCAACTACCTAAAGATGACCATGAGCTTTGTATAGAATACCCTTTCTAAGAAAACATTTAAAAGACCTGAGGATCCTCATAACTGTTGTTAGATGTGATGCCCTTGAACTTTACATAAATTGACTCACTACACTGATTGAAAAGGCAATATCGGGCCTGGTGATGGTCAAATAGATAAGTTTGCCAACGAGTCTCCTACACATACAAGGGTCTTCTATCAATTATACTTCTTTAGCTTCAAGTTTGAGATAAGAGTCCAATGGTATATCAACTGGTTTGGCAATCAAAATCCATGTCTCTTCAAGAAGTCACAAGTATATTTCTTACATAGATTTATTCCAACTTTAGATCTTTCCACTTTAATGCCCAAAAAATATAGAAGAAGATCTGGGTCTTTGATTTAAAACTGAGTTTGAAGATATGACTTCAACTTTTTCAATACCCTCCAAGTCATCACCAACCACTATGCGATCATCCACATACACAGCAAGTATTATGTAGTCAAGGTAGAGTGCTTGAGAAGACTGAGGGTTCTACTTTACTCCTTTTTAATTTAAATGATACGACCACACTACTGAACTTCTCCAATCAAGCCTGTGTTAATTGCTTCAACCCATATATAGACATATTTAACCTGCATACTTTGGGGCTCGTTCAGGAGCTTGTGTTTGGAATGCATTGGAATCCAAATCACAAATCAAGGTGATTCTAAATCCTTGGTTGTGTTTGGCAGCTTATAATTTGAATGCACTAGAATCCAAAAATAGGAACCCATTGAAATTTTGTAATATATTTACATGAATTTGAATTTGATAACTAAATCAACTTTAATATCCCAAATTAGTATACGTATGTGATATTCAACAGAATGGTTGTAATAAACCCATTGAAATATATACCTTCACCAAAAATGACGAAATTTCGAGCCGCGGGTGGGCCGCAAGCATAGGATCACAAACGAGCAACTCACCAATGTTTTCTAACTGTCAATTCACATGGCCAATGTTTGGACTGTTCAGATCATTCTAATGATGTAATTTTAGTGATGCAATTAATAATTCTATTGTTTTGGGGTTTCATCAACATGCCACGTGTAGAATGGATTAGTAGCCTAGTGACACCTTTGTTACACGTGCGACTCTCCTGCCTTTAAAGAAAGAGCCAAAAAAGGCATTTCACTCCGAATCACGACGAAAAGGAGAGATTCCAAAACACAACAAAATTGTATATTCCAAATACCTCTAAATCCACGCTGCCAAACAAATTTTAGATTACGAATGCACTCAAATACAATCAAATCCTCGTTTCCAAATGACCCCTTAAACAACTCCCCTAAGCAACATACCTAGGAGGTTACTCCATGTAGACTTCTTCATGTAGATCTCCATGCAGGGACACGTTCTTCACATGCAACAACTTGGGGCTGAACGGAGAGGATTACGAGGCCTGAACCACTTCTAACCTTTCTCTAATACCATGTAGACTTGTGTAGAGATGGAAAAAGAAGAAAGAAAGAGAAAAGAATAGAGAAGGAGAGAAGAAAGGATGAGAGAAGAAAATATGGGGTTAGGTTTACATGCCCCCACTCCCTCCCTTTATATTTAAGGGATAAAAGTAAATATGACAAAACTATACCTAACATAATAAACATAATATCTAGCATATCCTAAAACCAAAAACACTACATACGCATAAGTGGGAAATAGGCCCATAACCAAATCCTAGTGGGCCGTAGCCCAAACCCATAACCGTTAACAAAGCGGAAAATGGAAATTGGGGAAATTAGGGAAATCCTAATTTCTCCATTTTTATATTGGAAGATGTGTTTTTCATTGTTAGTCGATGGGGAAAATTTTATATATACTCTCAGTATTGGTCGATCTACTGATCGGGTACAAATTTTACATATTTATTTTGTACAAATTTTTTTTTAAAAAACACACCTTTTTTTGAAAGATGAAATTTTATTAGGCAAAAGCCATAAGAAAAAAGAGAACTGAAAGCTACATGAGCAAAAGAAAGGAAAAAAAGAAAAGAAAAAACTAAACTAAAATACAACAGCCTAAACAACACATGGTTTAGGCACCTAGAAAATGGAAAATTGTTAAATATAATAGTTTTTCGCAATGTTTTGATTCCTAAACGTGTAAATATGTGTATTTTAACATCTCTTGAAGTTTCACTGAAAAATTCTACCTTTTTTCCCAACATTTTCCCCAATGTTACCCCCAGACATTATTATTTTTCCAAGTATCGGCGAAAAATTGGCAAATACCTATACATATTTTTGTATCCCCAGTCATCGATACATGAATGATACAGAAATTTTGAACACTGTGTAGAACTAATTTCATAATGAAACTGTCATAGTTTTTTCCACAGTTCACAAATCACATTCAAATGAAAAATTTTCATGGATGTAAAATAGAAAGCATACCAAATGCAAATAGTAAAAAATAATCGAATGTGTTAACTACCTCTTCCAACAGTGGCCGGCTGGAATTAATTCTCAAGAAAGAATGCTTTGGTGGGGCTGGGGGAAGACTTTTCTTTGGAAATGCACGTTTAACCTACAAAATATAAAGGATTACATGAGAACATCTTAAAAACTAGATTAATCACAATGAGAACAAAATAATGTTTAGTGGATCTTTTTCTTTACGTGTCATAATCAAACCAGTCATATTCCATTTGCATCCCTCTATAGATATGAATATCGGTATCATATCGGCCAATATGGCCATATCGTATCCATATCGACCAATACGGCCATACACAAGACGGTACGCGATACGGAGTCGTATCGGCCTGATACCCCAAAAAAAAAAAAAAAAGGACCCATAAAAGCCCAATTTTGAATTATTGTTTTTTTTTTTTTCCAAAATTTCACTCGTCTCCTCTTCTTTTTTTCATTTAAACCAAGGAAGAATCTTAAAAACTCATTTTAGGCTATATCTAAACCTATTCTAGGATCAAAACAAATTATTTGAATGGGATTCGACATATCAAAGCGAAGTTGACCATTATGAAAAAAAATCAGAAAGAATGGTAAACCTTCACTTTCTTTTTTATATTTTCTTCTTATTTTTGTTATATTTCAATGTAATGAGCCCTACTTCACCAAATCATGCTCGATTTGTGTTTAATTAGGGCCCATTTAGTTGACCCTCAACAAGTCAAACCGATAGAAAAGAATGGTCTAATACACCATTGAATACATGGTCAAAACACACACAAAAAATGATAGATTCTTGGATATCTCCTTTTTTCCTATTTTTCTAATATTTTTTCATATTTCTTTTGCTTTTAAAAAATTGACCAATACAGGCCTATACAGCCTTGATACTGATACGTGACGCTATATCGTATCATTTTCCGCTGGACCGATACGCCAACTGATACTGACATTCAGAACCATGCATCCCTCACATTTTGTCTTGCAAAATTCAGCATGGTACATTCTTTAGGATAATCACTCTGCTACACAATTTGATTTAAATACTTTAATTTCATGCATAAATGGTATGGTACAACCCAGAAAGCTAAGGACTGGGTATCTTGTTATATCACATTATACGAAGTCCAGCAGGCTACGATGGCTAACTTTTAGATCAAAAGTTGGTATTGACAGAAAATACCAATGACCACTCAGTAGAAGTAGAGAGCGAGCCCAAGAACTAGAAGATATAGAGATCCCAAAAGACATTCAGAATGATTATCACTTAGATCTGCATAGCCTTGCAACTATAGAAACTCTTGAAGCCTATTGACATATTAAATGGATGTCAGACAGAGGTCGAGAACAAGAAACAAACACTGTCCAGCAACATTGTAATATAATAACAGAGAGTTACCAGTTCACAAAATCTCCCATAAAATTTTCAAATACTGAAAAATGTTAGGTTCTCGTTTCCAGCCAAGTACACATTGAGCTTCAAGATTGTGGTTCAAGCAGCTTTCTAACACCAATCCAAGCAACTAGGTTAGAACAAATCAATCTTCTACATAAACACTGTGTAACATAGGTTCCTGAGGAATTTCTGCACTTTATTACTCCACTTCTGATCACAATATTAGTAAAGCAGGATAATGATTGTCACTTTTCAACAACAGATGTTCCACTAAACATGATAATATGTAGCAGCATAGACATTTTCCGCATATATAACTCAATGTAGACATGCATATCATGAAACCCAATGTACTAAACCAGAAATGCTAGGTTCCTGGTTCAGTTTGCCCATAGATTGTTGTCCGTCAGGTCATTCTTTCAGTTTGTTTCATCAACTGCTTTTAAAAAAGAAGAGGTTAAAAGAAAAATCTAAAATGGGTGGTATATGAGGAAGATGCAGCAGCACATTATAGCTGGATGATGTTAACTTGTTTTACAGCAGTAAGTAAAACACTCAAGCTTACCTTCACTCATAGTCATAAAATACATCAATTTAGTTAAGACACCTGAGCTGAAACTCTATGCGCAA
>JAJHSJ010000008.1:74120334-74278604 GCA_021015155.1 Magnolia officinalis | reverse complement strand
ATGCGACCTTATGAGTCCCCCATAGGCTCCAACAAACACTATACATAGGAATTGCCATGCATGTAGCTATTAACATGACTCCTTGATGCTCTTTCATTAGAGAAGTTATATATGCATATGTATAGCCATTAATATGGCTCCTTATTTTCTTTGTAGGAGTTGTATACATGCATGTGTAACCATTAACATGGCTCCTTGATTGTCCTTAATTGAGGAGTTACCCAGCATGCATATGCATGAGACTTTATGGTGGTTTATAAAACTTGCATGAAGAGTCCTAAAAGAGTGAAAATAATCATAAAAGAAAAGTTAAGCAACTATATGATTAAGTTGTAGAGGTTTCATAGAAAGCTCCCTTGTTCTCGGTGAATATAATATTTTTGGACTAAGAAGAAATTGTCCAGAAACCTCATTTTCTCTTCCACCATTCCTTTTTGTTCTTAGAGAATCCATCTAGCACCATCGATAGTTAGTGAAATTTAGACAATTGAATTACAACACAAGTACGATCATTTGTAATTGTAACCATGTAACTGCGATTTGAAGACGTTATTTTCATGATATAAGGTTTGTATGTTTGATCAGCTACTAATAAGATTGTTTCCACAAATCAGGTCTTTGAATTGTTGTGGATTGCAAACACCCTACATTGATGAATTACACATAAGGCATACAGGTAATTCAAATTAAGCTCTCAAATTACCAGTCCCACTTTGGATGTATAATGATCCAACAATTCAGATCATTTCATCGTTTAGATATTGGACATTTATTAAACGGTTAAAATTGAAAAATCCAATGGTCAAGGTTTTCAACAAACAAGTATCGACAAATCAATAGATAGGAATTCTCTCCGGTAGGGACTCTTATCTCATGGATATTCCTATGATCATACCTAACAGGATTTGATTTGGCCATATGCCATTGATAAGATAGCTCACTTGTTGATTATTAGACTCAACCAAACGACTTTCAAACATACTTTACGTGACTCCATCGAAGATAGTGACATGTAGTCCAATCAAATTCTGCTATGTTTGTTGGTCACCTAACAATTTGCATCTTCAAAGATTTATCGGGGGACACAAGTTACCTTAAGAGATTTCTCAATGTGACAGAATTTAGTTGGGTCACGTAATACAACCAAATATATGAGAATTAAAAAATGAGCCTAATCACTTTCAAAACAAGCTTTGTGTGGCGTCATCTTTGGCAACAAAACATGGCAAGGCCATCGGCCATAGCTGGGTCACAAAGCAATCTCCATCCATGAAAGTGTGTTATCTACTTTACTAATTTGAGTTATTATTTACCACTTGTATAATTTCTGTGCCTGTGCATGAAGCATGTTACTTTTCCAGAGTATTAAATAATTCTCTTAATGAGGTAATAAGTCTCTTTGCTGGTAATAATTGGGAATATTTGAAACTGTAGTACGCAGTCAGCCCCACCATGTGTATGAACTTCTTGGTGATTGAAACCGTTCATCTCGCCGGATAGCCTGTCCAATGGCCCATATTGTGAAAGTAGTCTCGTTTGGATGCCCAATTAATTGGTTTTTGTCCCTTGAATACGGACGGTTGACTTTTCATGTTTTAGCCGTTCATTTGCTGGCCGCGATGATGCTACTGAATCTTGCAGCTCATGGTTTTTTTTTCTTTTTCTTTTTCATATTGATATGTCCTTGGCGGGCCCACCAGATGAACTGTTAGGATCAGTGAGGGTAGACCCATGTATGCTGGAGGTCACTCTCATGCCAGTTGCTCTTTTGCATTTTATTTTAAGCCATTGGGTTTTTGTACTTGTTTTTATTATCATTTAATAGTAATGTTCATGCATTGCATGTGATTTTAAGGTACAACGCATTCTTTTCTTACAAAAATCTCATTTCATGGAACATCCTAGCCGTGCAAAGTGTGGCCTGAGCTATGGATATTATATGGGATAAAAAGCGGACAAATCCACTCATTAGATGGTCCAGGTCCTTACATCGTATCAGACCAAAATCTGTCCATTGATGTTAATGGGCCATCCATATTTTCATCTTATTAATCTTTATAGTAGGTTGCATGTTTCTAACGGTTCGGATTTTTTCAAAAATGACACGATGGTAGGAAAAGAACCGTCGGACGAGAAAGTTCACATGGAGCGTTGTAATGTGAATATCTCTCTTTTTTAATCTATTCGAGTGCAGGCCAGTGGATGTCCTCATTTGAACGGTGCAAATAAGTATTTAAGAGTAAGTATTTGATCCTTTGCCAATGAATGCAAACAGTCTTCTTCAGCCAATAGAGAAAGTGGGACCCATCCGATCAATGGTTAGGATTAATGGATCATGAGCCTCTTGTCTATATTCTCATTTACCACCAAATCTACGTGTCGTCGCAGGATGCAAAATGGAAATAAAAATACCCAATATCCTTTTTTTGCTTTTTTTTTTTAAAAAAAAAAAAGTAAAAAAGAGCTTTGCCGGCCCCACATACAAACACGTGTGTAGAACATCCAGCCGTGTATTAGGTGGGACACAGACACTGTCAAAGATAATCTGGCTTAAACCTTGCCGATTTAATGATCATTAGATCCTACAACCGTTTGTGGATAAGCCTAATCTAATACACGTCCATAATTTATTCGTATGCGTGTAAAACATATTCATATAAAATTCGTCCACGGGTTTTGTTGTTTTTCTTCCTTTTTTTAATATAATGGGCGGCAATGGGGACGTGGATTGCATATTATTGATCGGTGCTATGTGGGACCCACCATGATGCATGTGTTTTATCCACTCTATCCATTCATTTTTCCAGCATATTTTAGGACACTAGATAAAAGGATGAAGCAGATTCAAATCTCAGGTGGACCACACTACAGGAAAGCAATGGTGATTGAATGTGCACCATTAAAAGCTTTCCAAAATCTATAGGAAAACAATGGTGATTGAATGTGCACCGTTAAAAGATTCCTAAGACCTACTGTAGTATTTATTTGTCATCCATCAATCTTATTACGTCACAGTCATGGATGAAAGGAAAACAAAAATATCAGCTTGATTCAAATGTTTTGCATGCCCTGTTATTGCTTCAAACGAAGGGTGTTCAATTACCATCGGTTCTTGTGGTGTAGTTTAACTGGTCAAATCATCACTTTTTCTAAAAGCTGGAGCTGTTAAAAGATGCCGAATGCATATAAAAGGTCTTAACATTCTCATACTTCTATATGCTAGGTGAAACACATGAAAATATACAATAATGACCAAACCTTCCACTGTGATATTATGTGGTCATTATTTATATAATGACCACTGTGATATTTTCTAGGTGAGAAAATATATTCCAAGTCCCATATTTGCTACTTCCAAAATCGAATACCAAACCTTCCACTGTGATATTTTGTGGTCAACGCTTATTTCTAATAATTTCCTTTTTTTTTTTTTAAATTTAATTTATTTTTTGCTCATATCTAAATAATGAGCCGGCAAAATGAATGGATCATATGGATAAAAAAAACTTACATCATGATGAGGCCGAGGAGCACCAGCCAGTAGTTAGGTACTGACAGGGTTAGTATGCAATCAGTGCCCACTGGGCAGCGGGCCTGGCTTGAAGGGCTAGGGGTTGGACCCCTAAACTCGGCACGAAATCTAGCTGGGATAATGATAAATGGGCCCACTTGGTTCATTGACTCTGTCAAATCATCAAGTGGGCCACCATTGCATTAAAAAATTAGATAGCTTAAAACTTTCATTAGATCCGGGTAATGTTTCCGGGTTACAGATCATTCATATGATGAGGCTAATCTACCAGGGATACCAAATAATAAATAAATAAATAAATAAATAAATATTTATAGAGTAGGTCATTTAAGCCTTTTATTATTTAAATCTTTTTTTATAGGGCTAGACCAAGTCCCTCCTCGTCCTACATGGTGAAGATCAGGACCACGGCCTCTTTAGCTTGATTTAGGGTCTGGGTTAGGCTCAAGCCACGGGCAAGTGACTAGGGTCAAACCTAACCTGGACCTAGCCGAGCAAGTGCCATTCCTTGTTATTTTAAGAGTTATATAATACGCAAGCAGCACATGTAGAACTGGCACTCACTAATTACTGAAGTGAGTCAAACAAACTAATTATTGGAACCCACCTTCTCAAAGTCAAAATTAAAAGTTTTTTTTTTTTTTTTTTTTTTTTTTTTTTTTTTTTTTTTTTTCATTTTAGCCATCCAATACGTGTCCACTAATCATATGGTCTAATAGAAAATCTCTATCATATGTAATGCTAGCAGTAAACTAATATTTTTGCCCATACAATTAATTTTATAGCTTGTTTGGGAGCTTGGATTTGGAATGGGTCCTTACTCTTGCTCGGGTGGTAGACTCTCGGCAGTTTCAACACCGGGTCAAGGGTTCAAGTACCCATAGGTGGTGAAATTCCACTAAGGTGTGAGTGTGTGGGGTGTGTGTGCGTGCGTTAAATTTTATTTTATTTTTTTTAAACTTGGATTTGGAAGGCATTGGAATCCAACTTACAATTACATTGAGAATTAAGGTGACTCCGAATGCTAATTGTGTACGGCATGAAATGTACTGGAATCCAAATCTTCTATTTGGAAGGTTGTATTTGGAATATATTGAAATTCTTCAATATATTCAAAGGACTTATATTTGATTAATTAAATTAACTTTCATATCCTAAATTAGCTCGTGTAGAGTGATGCTCACCAGCACACCTTTTTAGAGCCGCACATATGCGTACCTTCACACATGTGTCATGGGCACAAAATCTGAATGGTTCATGAGATGTGGCATCTCATGAAACCTCTAAGGCCCAACTTTCAACGTCATCCAAAACTCTTATACGTCATAGCAAAGAGAGGCAAATTAAGGGAGAAATTGATTTCTTTTGCCATGTCCTACCAAAGTTTTAGATTAGGATAAAAGTTGGGCCTTGTGGATTTCATGGGGTGTTGCATCATGTGGACTGTTCAAATTTTGTCCTCATATCACATGAGATGAGTTCTCAAAAAGTTATCACAAGTTCTCATAGCTAAGCACTTCAAATATATATATATATATATATATATATATATATATATATATATATATATATATATATATAATATATATATATGTATAAAGAGAAGAGAGAGAGAGAGAGAGAGAGAGAGAGAGAGAGAGAATACTCTCCCGGCGCACCTTCTAGATGTGCACACCTTCGCACACATGCCATGGGCCCAAAATCTAAATTAATGGTCGACATGATGAAGCACCCCTTGAAAACACATGGACCCAACTTTCATCCCGATCCAAAACTCTAGTTAGCCATGGCAAAGAGAGATGCAAATTGAAGGAGGAAGTTGTTTCCTTTTGCCTTGGCCCACCAGATTTTTGAATCTTTCTGAAAGTTAGCACATGAGGTTTCAAGGGGTGCCGCGTCATGTAAACCATTTAGATTTTGTGCCCATGACACATTTGCAAAGGTACGCATAGGTGCACATCTAACAAGGTGCATAAGTGAGCATTTTTCTATACACATATACATACACACAAATGGTAGAATGATTGTAATAAGCTCTTTGAAATATATACTTCAGCTAAAAATGAGGAAATTCCAAGTCTTGGGTAGCTTACAAACATCAGGTCCACAAACAAGTGGCTCACCAAGGATTTTTAATTGTTCATTCAGATGTCCAATGTTTGGATGTTTCAAATCATTCTATTGGGTATCATTAATGTCTCACCTATACAATGGATTAATAGCTTAGCGACACTTTTCTTACACATGTGACTCTTGTACCTTTTTAAAAAAAAAAAAAAGAAGTCAAAACAAGCATTTTATTTGGATTACACGGAAATCCCTACTTAAAAAATAATAATAATAATTTAAAACACATGAAAATGGTATATTTAAAATATCTCTAATTTCATTTACATTTAAATCTGGAGCTGCTAAACTAAAAAACTAGCTACATTTAAAGTTTTATGGGGGGTAGACTAAAATGAGCCAGACTAGTATAGATATATACACCCTACCATGCATATAAACTTGAAATCAATAAAACTAAGGCAAATGAAATAATAAAACCTTTACTTATTACCCTTAGGCAATTTCGGGGACGAAATTATTTTTAAGGGGGGTAGATTGTAACATCCTGGATTTTCACTGTTTTGGATTCCAAAAATCCTTGATTTTTTTTTTGTGTAATTAACTTATAATGTCACTTACTGACCATTAGCACTCAATATTATTTTATACACGGGTGGAATCAGTAAAGAACCGCACAAGTCCGATTAATCAGCCGTAGGAAGCCAACGAATCCGCCTGAGCACTTGAACATCAAGTTTAGCCCCAAGATTTACTCACGTAGGGCTCAAATCTAACTGATCCATTGCTAACCAATCAAGACAATCATAACTAAATTAAAGATCCAACCGAAGCCGAGTCAGACAAGGCCCGGATCTTTGCTAATAGACCAAATCAACATGTTACTCTTTTAGCCTAAAACTGACGGCTTAGAGTAATCATGACCAAATATCCACTTTCACTAGTTATAAATAGGCCACACTATGAACATAGTTAATCCAAACCCAAATCATTACCACGAGAAATCTGAATACCTAATTCATTCTAGAAATGCCTCGATTTTCTAAACAAGCTCTAGACCGCTCGTTGGTGGGTCACTAATTCCAAAACTATAGAGAAATATCCGTCTGACTGGGCTTGACGTCCATCGCGGGAGTCGGACCTGGGAACTGTCCGGAACTGCTCAACTTGAGCTAAAGGACGAATACATGAGAAGTGCAAATACCCTAAAAGAATGAGTTGAAACTTAAGTGAATTGGGTTGTCCACTCTTATACAAAGTTGAGGATTTCAGACCATCGGTTTATGACCAAACTTTACCTGTGGAGTAAGGATATTTCTCTGCTCATATCCGTATAGTCGCGGCTCCGATCGACTCATCCAAATGGCGGGCCAATCATATACATACGTAGATCATCATTAGGGCTAACTATCCTACTGTGTATATCAATATGTACACCCCATAGTGGGCCCTAGAGCTTAGAAAAACCCTCCCATAGGTCTAGTATAGTAAAAACTTAGCCCTTGGGGCTATTTACACCAAATCTGGTATTATAAAAGGGCCTCATTTGGGCACCCCCTCTTCTCATACCATTTTGCCCTAGAGGAAAGGAAGAGAGAAGAGAGAAACGAGAAAGAGAAAGAGAGATGGAAAGAAGATGAGAGAAAGATAAGGGAGAGAGTGTTTGTGTGGGTGAGGGAAATCTAGATGCTTGTAGGGTTGGTATTTTCTCAACTAAACTGGTGGCTACTACAAAACCTCCACTAAACCCACCCATGCCAAGAAGCGCAGGTAAGAATGATATACTTTCCCCTTCAATAGATCAAACTAGTGTGGATTTCTACGCATTAATGTTGTCTTTCTTGATTTTGATTTAGAAATTAGCGGTTTTACTCAAATTCCCAAACCCTAAGATTTCAAAGAATGAAAATCTCCTCTTAAGGTGCAGTCTATTATCTTTAGGTGGCCTAGCACCAACTATACTATGAGCCTAATGATTTTGATTGCTTGAATAATGTATTTGGAAATTCTAAGAGAAAACCTAAGAATCGTATGTTTTGTTTAAAATCGCACGGAATAGTATGTTTTGTTTAGTTCTCACATGATGTTGCTCTTGTCTCTTACATGATTTGCTACAATGGTTGATTATATGTTCATGTCTTGTTTGATTTTCTCATAAGGTATTGCTTTATAACATGTATAGTTCCTAAGTTCTTGTGCTATTGGTATTATGAAGTATAGGAAGTGCTTCGCTTCCTCACTAACTATAACAGCCCACGCCTACACTGTATGATATTGTCTGCTCTGGGCATAGCCCGCACGATTTTATTCTCGGGGTCGCCCCCAAAAGGCCTCATACAGTATAGGGTGGCAACTCCACATATAACCACCACAACTTCAGACAACACTTCCGATGTGGGACAAAGTTTCACCTTCACTGTGTGCACAGTAGCCTGCCAGCCACCTTGGAGCTCGCCCATGTGTGTCTGCTCACATGTGACCACAGTGACGGGGCGTCACAATATCCCCCACCGAGGGCAGAACCGTCCTCAGCTCTGATACCATTTGTAACAGCCCACACCCACACTGTATGATATTGTCCGCTCTGGGCATAGCCCGTACGGTTTTGTTTTCGGGGTCGTCCCCAAAAGGCCTCATACAGTATAGGGTGTCAACTCCACATATAACTACCACAACTTCAGAAGACACTTCTAATGTGGGACAAAGTTTCACCTTCACTGTGTGCACAGTAGCCTGCCAGCCACACGTAGCCTGCCAGCCACCTTGGGGCCTGCTCACATGTGTGCCCGCCCACGTGTGTCCACCCACATGTGACCACAGTGATGGGGCGTCACACTAACCCACACAACACACTTGCACCCTTAGTTCACATCATGATTAACTTTGCTTGGTAGAGAAATTTAAGATTCCATGTTAGAAGATATGAACGTATGCTTCTACTTGTTGCGACGATAACCCTGATTGTGACATGTTATGAAATTACCCTCAACCCTTGGGTTGGTCAGGAAAATGAGGAAAGTGAAGGTGGTCCGTTGGTAGGGCTATCTTGAGGCTAAACCCATGGATTTAGGCGGGAGCATATGGGCGACAGTAGTTAGACTACATGGGTTGCTCGTACTCGATGTCGTCAGTCACGTGCTTGCCTGAACTCGTATGGTCTAGCCTATTTACTGACCAACCTTGTTTGTTAACCCTGTTTGCTCACTTATGTATGGAACCTAAAACACCCTACAACCGTTGTAACTCATCGATAACCAAATTGAAGCCGATCCACCGACTCGTGAGCCGGACATGATGGAATGGGATACTGTGTTCGAGATGTCGGCCTACGCTGGGGTGACGAACCTCCCAGTAGTGACCTCGAGCGATCCCAGTTCTCAGCACTCCCCATGTGCTTGAAGTCGAGGATGGGGAACCCGACAAGATCAAGGATCGCGGTGCCATGGCCTCGCGCGCTGAGGGGCCTTGACATCGCAACTAGTTGAGGGCATTGATACGTGGGGTGTATCAGTTTTCCTAACGTGCTGGATGAATGAAATTAACTAAGAACTTGGCTAACATTATCATTGCATCGCACTAGTTAGGTTGGAGACTCAGCAGTCGAGATCGCTCTGAGGGAGTATTGATCATATGCGATCGTTAGATGGAGTCACTCGAGAGAGTGTTGTGGCGAGGGCATGCATCATATCATCTATCATGCATATGCATTAACGAGATTAGTTAGGCATTTATGAATGATTGCTTTTCATTAAGTTCATAATGTAATTGATACTTGTTACAACTTAAGATTACTAGCACCCACTGAGTTGATCACTAACTCCCACTCTGGGACGGTGTTTTAAAACACCAACCAGACTCTTCAGTAGTTGTAGGTGATGCAATACGAAGAGTCTTGCGACGCGAGCCTGGATGGAGAGGATGAGTTGTCCTACTTTCAGCTGATGGGCGATTCTTGATAAGTCTAGTAGGCGAACTTTGGACCACTGGGTGTTGAACTCAGCGCATCATTCTTTTGGACATTACCTTTGTTGTATTTTGTTGGGCAACGCCTTACGCGACCCACTGATATTATTTCGGACTTGTATACATTTAGCCACTTTCAATTCAGTAGACTTGTTGTGATTGTGATTCATGTTTCAAGTAATTTTATACTGCGCATTTAAATCTGATTAAACGCAAAACAATGAAAAAATTGGTTATAAGTGACCCCGGGAACTCGGAAGTCGAGTGTATGCATGACCCCCGATTTTTAAGGGGAGAATATGTTTTGATTGATTGATAAATATGGATTGATTGATTGATTAAAAAAAAGGGGCATTTTTTTTAATCATTGTATGCTATTCAGGGGTTGCATGATTCTTTTATTGATAAATATGTTTTACTCTTATATATGTTGCATGATTCTTTATTGAGCATGTAATGCTACTCTTATTTTTATTGGAGTGTGTTTTGTCACAAATTTGACAAAGGGGGAGATTGTAAGTGCTATGATTTCCTGCTCCTTTGGTTGTCAAATTTTGTGGTGCCAAAAACACAATCTGTGTCTTGTGCAGCATGTCGATTTATATGTTCAGGCACTGCATCACAATGCTTCAAAGTTGAGAATGAAGATCTACTTCAAGAAGTTCAAGTTCAAGTCCTTTGTCTACTTCTGCAAGTTTCACAAGAGCTACATCAAAAGACATGTTCTTTTCAAGTCTCAAGTACAACTCAAGACTAAAGTACAAGATGTAGTCCAAGCTTTAGAAGATCCCAAGATCAATGCTACATCAAGTATAGAAATCTCAAGCTTCACAATCTTCAAAAGATCAAACATCATCTGAAGAAATGAAGTCTCAGTATCCATATTTTACTTTCGAGGTATGATTGACCTTAGTTTGACCTTAGGGTAGGTCATTTTGTATACATAATTCAAACTGAATTATTTTATAAGTGTTTGGTCTGTTCTTCGACTAGTCTTGGACTTTGTTCGACTAGTCCTAGAACTGGCTCGACTAGTCCAAAAAATTTCAAGACCAGTCCTAAGTTGTTATAAATTTTCAGAATTTTTTGGTTGAGCTTCGACCAGTCCTGGAGTCTGTTCGATCGGTCGTAGGAATAGTGCCGACTCATTTACGACCAGTCCTGCAGCTACGACTCAAACTCCAAAAACCATTCTTGGTTTCTCACGACCAATCATGGGTATGTCACGACCAATCGTGGAGGCCTCACGACCAGTCGTGGACATCCTAAGACCAGTCATGAAATGGTTTTATTCGATCGCGCTTAAAATTTCAAAATGCAGTTTGACGTAGGACCAGTCGCGGTGGCCACACGACCAGTCGTAGACGAGATTTCTGCATCTGTAAATAGAACACGAATTTCAGAGTTTTATATCTAATTTCAAGTAAATTCAAGCCTCACTCTGAGAGATAAGTTTGTGTTCATTTTAAGCTACATTGTGCATATTTAATGTTCTCTTTAGTTAGCTTTAGTGATTTGATTTTGTTTATATATTCCAATCTGAATTGAAAAGAAGAATTGTTGTATTCCTTATTCTTGGAATCAAAATCAAATAGAGCTAGCCCATTTGGTTTAATTTAAAATCAATTAGAACTTAGAACCATATCAAAGTGAGTATTGGACAATTGAACTTCTATATTCGAACTTCTACTCCGATTGGTTCTTTCGAGCTACAACGAAAGGAGAATTTCAGGTATTTTACTTTATTGTAAATTTCCTTATTTTTAATTTTTGTTTAAGATTAAGCCAGAAAAATCTCAATATATTGGTTATCTGAGGAGAGCCAGAAAACTAAGAAGTGGGGTTTTTTGAATTGTGTCAGCCCATTTGAAAGACACAATTGTGAAGGTTTTAAGTGAACTTGTGAAACCTATTTTTATAGTAAACGCTAATATCCCCTGTGTGAGGATATTAGGAGTGGAGTAGCAATCTGTGTGGCTGTTATTTAATAGTTGGTGTACACACAGGCGAACCACTATAATTCTTTGTCTAGTGGTTTGAATGTTTATTTAATTTCTATCTTTTATCATTTAAAGCTGTGGAATGTATGTGTGGATGTGAATGTTGTAATAGTTTAGAATTTCAATTCTTTCTATTTCTTTGATTCCTCTTCAGTTTGAGATATTGATACTTATACCGTTCTAGTAACGTTGTCTTGCCATAAACCCTTAGTTTTTATGGTGCAAGTTTGTCCTTAGAACATCATTTGTATCAACCTCTCAATACTAGAATATTGAGGTTGCTTTACATTTCCGTATTGTGATTTATTTAAAAGTACAATATTTCATTTATTTGTTTATAAGACTATCTTATTGTTTAATTCCGCTGGTATCATTTTAAATTTGGCATAGTCCTATTCACCCCCACTCTGGGACATATAGCTAGGTCTTTTCATATACGACCCTCGATTTTCAAAGTGCTACAAGTTGCAAGATGTTATTATCATAATCCATTTAAGAAACTTTATAACAAGTGTTTATACCCATTTTTTGCACAATTACGTGAGCCAATGAGATGCCGTCATGTGTCGGCATCACACGCTAAATGATAAGTGAAATCCTACTCAAGCCTTCCATCATTGTTTACACACGCAATTTGGTGCAACCAGATCAAATGAGCCCAAGAGGCGCCACATGGTAGTCATACCATGTGCGGTGTAGATCAACTTTAAGAAAAGTAAAAGACGTGCACACGAGAGAGCATTAAATATTATAATTCTATAAAAAAAACACTATATGCAAAAGTAAGAATCTCATTAAAGCAAGGCTCTATCTCTCTCAGCATTAAATACTAGAATCTCATCAAATGAGTTCTCCATCTAGCATTAAATGATAGAGCCTTGGCCAAAGCAACTCTCTATGAATGCCAAAGTGATATAAGGACTTTAATAACTTTCAAATATGGGAGTCTAGAGATGCAAGAATTTCAGTTGATGCACGCGCAAGTCTCTCTCTTGTACGTTGCACGCGATAGGCTATGCTTACATGGGAGAATCAATGAAATTTGCACAACCAAACGTCCAAATCCTTCACGATGCTGAAGACTACACAAGGCCATACACCAAACACAAGCCCCACGCTAAACACAAGCCCTATGCCAAACACATCAGCTTATCTTTTATTTTTCTTTTCTTTTTCTAGCGTAGCTTAGCTTTACTTAAGTTAGCTATTGCCAGTGGCTCTCGCTGCAATACTTTAAGAGTAGAGCTTGTCTTTCTGCAACCTTATGTTGTAAATCGTGATCTTCTAAGTTTCGATTTGGTTGATCACACCTACCTTGGTTCATCTATTCTAATAGGTGTATTAAGTATTTATCCCTTTTCACACTACGTGAAAAATGGAAAAAAATGACGGATTTAGAGACGGTTCTGGACCGTCTCTAAAATTGCTTGGTTTAAAGATGCTTTAGAGATGGTCGTAAACCGTCTCTAAACTTTTAGACGGCTCTTGACCGTCCTTAATAGTCTTAAAATTTTGAACGTCCATAAATCATTTAAGACGGTCAAAAACCGTCGTTAACTGAGGATAAAAGACGGCCATTGACCGTCTAGAATAAGAGACGGTCTCTGACCGTCTTATGTGCAGCCATTTGAGACGGTCAAGGACCGTCCTTATTAGAGACGGTCATTGGCCGTCTCTTACTGGCAATTTGAGACTGTTAAGGACCGTCTCAATTAGAGACGGTCATTGGCCGTCTTTTCTTGTAATGTAGAAAAATAGTCTGTATTAGAGACGGTCTTCAGCTGTCTCCATTTGAGACTGTCAAAGACCGTCTCTATTAGAGACGGTCCTTAGCCGTCTTATGGTGGTCATTTGAGACTGTCAAAGACCGTCTGCATTAGATACGGTCGTAAACTGTCTCTAATGCTCGGGTAACAATTTCAAAACAAAAAAATTTATGAATTTCGAAAAAAAAAAAAAAAAAAAAAGTTTAAAAGCTTAGAAAATAATTAACAATGTTTAAGAAAAAAATTTAGATTTTGAAAAAAAATGTAATTTTATAAAAATCTAGATTTTGAAAAAAAAAAATTAAGAACTTTGAATAATGTTGATAATTTTAAAAAAAAAAAAAAAAAAAAGAATTCGATAAAAAATGATATTTTGAAAAGAAAATTTATAAAATTAAAACAAATTTGTGAAAAAATTGACAAATTGTAAAAAAAAAAAAAAAATACATTTTTAAAAAAGAAAAATAGATTTTGTATTTTGACAAGAAAAATTAAAAGTTATATAACAAGATTTCGATAAAAAAAAATGATATTTTGAAAAAGAAAATTTATAAAATTAAACAAAATTGTGAAAAAATTGACAAATTGTAAAAAAAATATATTTTTTTAAAAAATAAATAGATTTTGTATTTTGACAAGAAAAATTAAAAGTTATATAATAAGATTCGATTAAAAAATCATATTTTGGAAAAGAAAATTTAAAAATTAAACAAAATTGTGAAAAATTTGATAAATTGTTAAAAAAATATATATTTTTAAAAAAAAGAAAACTAGATTTTGTATTTTGACAAGAAAAATTGAATGTTATATAACAAAAGTGAGATTTTGAAAAAAAATTTAAAAAATGAAACAAAATTGTGAAAAAAATAGACGAATTGTAAAAAAATATATTTTTTAAAAAAGAAAGCTAGATTTTGTATTTTGACAAAAAAAATTGAGAAGTTAGATAACAAAAGTGAGATTTGGATGAATTTGCTGTATATCCTTACCGCCTCTATGTTTCTCCAACCCATTTTTGGGGCGGGTATAAAAATTATGTAGATTTAAATCTTAAGTGGACCACACCACTAGAAAGAATGATAATATATACCTCACAATTAAAATTATAAAGAGCCCATCATAAGGTTTTAGTAATGTTTATTTGCAATCCAACCTGTTGATAATGTAAAGAAGATCTAGATGAAGGTAAACTACAAAGATCAAATTGATCCAAAACTTTTGTGGCCCTCAAAAGGTTTTTAATAGTTATTCATCATTGTTTTGATTGGTATGGCCCACCTGAGATTTTGAGTTTTTATGATTTGAAATCACATCCTAAAATATGATGAAAAAATATATGGACGGTGTCGATATACATAAAATATATTAAGGTGGGCCCTACATGGTTAGAGTAACACCCATGAAGGAGTTACTTAAATAGTGAAATGGTACTATAAGGTCATCTCATGGGAACTTCACATAAGGTTAATTTGTGTGCGCCCCACCATGATGTGTGTAGAACATCAACACCATGCATTTGATATGTCCCCTTAAGTCCAAAAATCAGTCGTATACGAAACTTAGGTGGGCCATAGCATCTAAAACTATGTGAAGACATCCCTAAAAACATATAAAAGCATTTGGTGGGGCCACATGAATTTTGGATGTGAATGAAACTTGGTCTAACTCCTCATCCAAGTGGGACACACATAATGAATTGGCTGGATCTATGAAGCACATCTAGGTGGGCCCAATAAATGATTATGAATGTTTTAATGGGAGGGTAACCCTCTCAACTATAGTATGTGGTGTGGCCCACCCAAGTCATGAATCGACTTTATTTTTAAGCTCTAAAATGTACCGCCCCATAGAATCTTATTAGAGACTGACGATGCTTTAGGGGCTCCATGGGGCCCATTTCAATATATTTGTTTTATCTAAGCCGTCCATAAATTTTGAAATATTATTTCAGTGCATGAGCTCAAAAAGTAGAAACTATTAAAAGTCTAAGTGGACCACACCATAAGAAATAATGAAAAATAAATTTATAACATTAGTATGTGGTGTGGTCCACCTACAGCTTCGATTTGACTCATTTCTTGGATCAACCCTAAAAATGAGTCGTTAAAATTAATTGGCAGAGTGGATAATTAACATACATAATGGTGACCCCCACAAGTCCAAAAATAATGATAATTCGGGATCAACCCACACTGTTCATCCATTTTTTGAGATCATTTTAGAGAACTATCTAAAAAATGATTCATATCCAAAGATTAATTAAATGAACCACACCACATAAGGGAAACAAATTGGCTACTCCCCTTGACACCATCCAATGACTTGTGGTTGGTGCTATATGGCCCCACCATGGTGTATGTGTTTAATCCATGCTGTCCATCTATTTTGATTAAAAAAATAATATTTTGAAAAAAAATATAAAAAATTAAACAAAAGTGTGAAAAAATTGACAAATTGTAAAAAAATATATTTTTTTTAAAAAAGAAAATTAGATTTGTATTTTGACAAGAAAAATTAAAAAGTTATATTACAAGATTTCGATAAAAAAAATGATATTTTGAAAAAGAAAATTTAAAAAATTAAACAAATTGTGAAAATTTTGACAAATTGAAAAAATATATATATCTTTTTGAAAAAGAAAACTAGATTTTGTATTTTGACAAGAAATTTGAAAAGTTATAGATAACAAAAGTGAGATTTAAAAAATGATATTTTAAAAAAGAAATTTTAAGAAATTAAAAAAATTGTGAAAAAATTGACAAATTGTAAAAAATATATATATTTTAAAAAGAAAACTAGATTTTGTATTTTGACAAGAAAAATTGAAAAGTTAGATAACAAAAGTGAGATATAAAAAAATGATATTTTGAAAAAGAAAATTTTTAAAAAATTGTGAAAAAATTGACAATTGTAAAAAAATATTTTTTAAAAAAGAAAACTAGATTTTGTATTTTATCAAGAAAAATTGAAAAGTTAGATAATAAAAGTGAGATTTCGATTTTTTAAAAAATGATATTTTGAAAAATAAAATTTTAAAAATTAAACAAAGTTGTGAAAATTTGACAAATTGTAAAAAAGTATATTTTTTTTTAAAAAATAAAACTAGATTTTGTATTCTGACAAGAAAATTTGAAAGTACTTAGATAACAAAAGTTAGACTTTGATGATGTATTGTATATCCTTGCCGCCCATACGTTTCTCCAACGTTTTCTCCAACCCTTTTTGGGCGGGGTATAAAAAATTGTGTAGATTTAAATCTTAAGTGGATCACACTATTGGAAAGAATGATAGTATAGTACCTCGCCATTAAAAATTATAAAGAGCCCATTGTAAGGTTTTAGTAACGTTTATCTGCAATCCAACTTGTTGATAATGTAAAGAAGATCTAGATGAAGGTAAACTACAAAGATCAAATTGATCCAAACTTTTGTGGCCTTCAAAAGGCTTTTTATGGTTATTCATCATATTGTTTTGATTGGTATGGCCCACCTAAGATTATTTAGTTCTTATGATTTGAAATCACTTCCTAAAATATGATGAAAAAATATATGGACGATGTCGATATACATAAAATTTATCAAGGTGGGCCCTACACAGTTAGAGTAACACCCATGAAGGAGTTACCTACACCATCTACTCCTAAACCTAGAGAATCCTTAAACCTAAACCTACACCATCTACTCCTAAACCTAAACCTAAACTTGAAAACCCAAACCTAAATCCGTACACAAACTCGAACCCGAACCCGATTTCCTAAACCTGAACCTTAACCTATTCTCAATTCCCTAAACCTAAACCTACACCTAATCCTAATCTCAATTCCCTAACCTAAACATAAACCTAAACTTGAAAACCCAAACCTAAACCCAATCCTGAACCCGAACCCAATTTCCTAAACCTAAACCTTAACCTAAACCTAAACCTATAACCTTAACCTAAACCAAAACCTATGACCTAAAACCTAAATGTATTTTCAAATCTCTAAACCTAAACCTAAACCTAAATGTATTCTCAATTTCCTAAACCTAAACCTTAACCTAAACCTAAACATATAACCTTAACCTAAACCAAAACCTATGACCTAAAACCTAAATGTATTCTCAAATCTCTAAACCTAAACCTAAACCTGTAACCTATAACTTATAACCTAAACCTAAACCTAAAACCTAAATGTATTCCTAAATCCCTAAAGCTAAACCTACACCTAATCCTAATCTCAACTCCCTAACCTAAACCTAAACCTAAACTTGAAAACTCAAACTTAAACCCAATCCCCAACGTATAACCTAAACCTAAACCTTAACCTAAACCAAAACCAAAACCTATAACCTATATCCTAAACCAAAACCAAAACCTATAACCTAAACCCGAACCCATTCTCAAATCCAAAAACCTACAACCTATAACCTATAACCTAAATCAATACCTATAACCTAAAACCAAAACCAAAACCTATAACCTAAACCCGAACCCATTCTCAAATCCCAAAACCTATAACCTAAACCAAAACCAAGACCTATAACCTAAACCCGAACCCATTCTTAAATCCCAAAACCTATAATCTAAACATAAACTTTAACCTAAACATAAACTAAAACCTATAACCTAAACCAAAACCATAACCTATAACCCAAACCCGAACCCATTCTCACATCCTAAAACCTTAACCTAAACCAAAACCAAGACCTATAACCTAAACCAAAACTAAAACCTATAACCTAAACCCGAACCCATTCTCAAATCCCAAAACCTAAACCTTAACCAAAACCTATAACCTAAACCCGAACCCATTCTCAAATCCCAAAACCTAAACCAAAACCAAAACCTATAACCTAAACCCGAACCCATTCTCAAATCCCAAAACTTATAACCTAAACCAAAACCAAAACCTATAACCTAAACCCGAACCCATTCTCAAATCCAAAAATCTATAACTTAAACCTAAACCTAAACCAAAACCTATAACCTAAACCCGAACCCATTCTCAAATCCCAAAACCTATAACCTAAACCAAAACCAAAACCTATAACCTAAACCCGAACCCATTCTCAAATCCCAAAACCTATAACCTAAACCTAAACTAAAACCTATAACCTAAACCCGAACCCATTCTCAAATCCAAAAACCTAAACCTTACAAAACCTATAACCTAAACCTAAACTAAAACCTATAACCTAAACCCGAACCCATTCTCAAATCTAAAAACCTAAACCTTAACCAAACCTATAACCTAACCCGAACCAATTCTGAAATCCCAAAACCAATAACCTAAACCTAAACCTAAACCAAAACCAAAACCTATAACCTAAACCAAAACAAAACCTATAACTTAAACCCGAACCCATTCTCAAATCCTAAAACATATAATCTAAACCTAAACCTTAACCTAAACATAAACCAAAACCTATAACCTATAACCAAACCAAAACCAAAACCAAAAGCTATAACCTATAACCTAAACCAAAACCAAAACCTATAACCTAAACCAAAAACCATTCTCAAATCCCAAAACCTATAACCTAAACCAAAACCAAAACCTATAACCTGAACCTGAACCCATCCTCAAATCCAAAAACCTATAACCTAAACCTAAACATAAACCTAAACCCGAACCCATTCTCCAATCCCAAAACCTATAACCTAAACCTAAACCTTAGCCTAATCCTATAACCTAAAATCAAATCCCTAAACCTTAACCTATAACCTAAAACCTAACCTAAACCTATACTTATAACCCAAAACTATTCCCAAATCCCAAAACCTATAACCTAAACTCAATTCCCTAAAGCTAAACCTACACCTAATCCTAATCTCAACTCTCTAACCTAAATATAAACCTAAACCTAAACTTGAAAACCCAAACTTAAACCCAATCCCGAACCTGAACCCGATTTCCTAAACCTAAATCTTAACCTATTCTCAATTCCCTAAACCTAAACCTAAACCTAATCTAAACTTAAACCTCAACCTAAACCTAAAACCTAAACCTAAGCCTACTACCTAAATGTAATCTCAAATCCCTAAACCTAAACCTACACCTAATCCTAATCTCAACTCCCTAACCTAAACCTAAACCTAAACTTGAAAACCCAAACCTAAACGTGATCCTGAAACCGAACCCGATTTCCTAAACCTATACCTTAACCTATTCTCAATTCCCTAAACCTAAACCTTAACCTAAACTTAAACCTAAAACCTTAACCTAAACCAAAACCTATGACCTAAAACCTAAATGTATTCTCAAATCTCTAAACCTAAACCTACACCCAATCCTAATCTCAACTCCCTAACGTAAACCTAAACCTAAACTTGAAAACCCATACCTAAACTCGATCCCGAACCCGAACCCGATTTCCTAAACCTAAACCTTAACCTATTCTCAATTTCCTAAACCTTAACCTATAACCTAAACCTAAGCCTAAAACCTAAACCTATGACCTAAAACCTAAATGTATTCTCAAATCCTTAAACCTAAACCTACACCTAATCCTAATCTCAACTCCCTAACCTAAACTTAAACCTAAACTTGAAAACCCAAACCTAAACCCGATCCCGAACCTGAACCCGATTTCCTAAACCTAAACCTTAACCTATTCTCAATTCCCTAAACCTAAACCTTAACCTTAACCTAAACTTAAACCTGAACCTATAACCTATAATCTAAATATATTCTCAAATCCCTAAACCTACACTTACACCTAATCCTAATCTCAACTCCCTAACCTAACCTAAACCTAAACTTGAAAACCCAAACCTAAATCCGATCCCGAACCCGAACCCGATTTCCTAAACCTAAACCTTAACCTATTCTCAAATCTCTAAACCTAAACCTAATCCTAATCTAAACTCCCCAACCTAAACTTAAACCTAAACCTTAACTTGAAAACCCAAACCTAAACCCAATCCCGAACCCGAACCTGAATTCTTAAACCTAAACCTTTACCTATTCTCAAATCCTTAAACCTACACATACACCTAATCCTAATCTCAACTCCCTAACCTAAACCTAAACCTAAACTTGAAAACCCAAACTTGAACCTGATCTCGAACCCGAACCCGATTTCCTAAACCTAAACCTATTCTCAATTCCCTAAACCTATAACCTAACCTAAACCTAAACTTATTTATATGTATTATGCGTGGATGAATGTAATGTGAATAAGATTGTTTGTGTTTGGATGGATGTAGTTTATGTTTGGATGGATTTATGTAGTTTGGGTTTAGATGGATGTGAATGTGAATGTGATGAAATATATTGTATAACAGGTGTATATCAGGAAGATTGTGTTTGGATGGATTTACGTAGTTTGGGTTTATATGGATGTGTATGTGAATGTGAATGTGATGAAATATATTGTGTAACAGGTGTATATTAGGAAGATTGTGTGTTTGGATGGATTTACGTAGTTTGGGTTTAGATGGATGTAAATGTGATGAAATATATTGTATAACAGGTGTATATCAGGAAGATTGTGTGTTTGGATGGCTTTACATAGTTTGGGTTTAGATGGATGTGAATGTGATGAAATATATTGTATAACAGGTGTATATCAGGAAGATTGTGTTTGGATGGATTGATGGATATAAATGTGAATGTGATGAAATATATTGTATAACAGGTGAATATCAGGAAGATTGTGTGTTTGGATGGATTTACGTAGTTTGGGTAATGAATGTGAATGTGAATGTGATGAAATATATTGTATAACAGGTGTATATCAGGAAGAAGACTAGGTCAAATTTGGTCCTTCAAGGGTCATAAGAGAGGCCTATAGCAGTCCTTTAAAAGGACGGTCTACAACCGTCCTTTGAAAGCTTAAAAGAGACGGTCCATGACAGTCCTTTCCAAGGACGGTCCATGACAGTCCATTTAAAGGACGGTCTATCGCCGTCCTTTGAAAGCCCATACGAGACGGTTTATGACAGTCTTTTTTAAGGACGGTCCATGACAGTCCTTTTAAAGGACGGTCCATGACCGTCCTTTTTTAGGACGGTTGATAACCGTCTTTTTTTCGTCAATAAGAATGACGGTTTTCAACCGTCCTTTAAGTAATAGGACACATCAAAATTTGACTGCCTATGTGACGGTCCATGACCGTCCTTTTTGGTCATTTGAGACGGTTTTAGACCGTCCTTTTTTCGTTGTTTTGGCGTAGTGTCATTTTTGTTTACTCATTTGGTTATCTCACAAGTTGTCGATTGTAATTAACATCATTTTATAATACTTAATAAAATTGGCACCATTCTGCCTTATTTAATTTGAATGTGCATCTTTGTTCATTTGTAAAGTATTTTGAACTCAAAGTATTGGTGAAAGAACTAGTGCTTAAGGATGTAGTCCCACGTCTATTATCGCAAGTAAAAAAGAAATCATTCAGAAGGAGTAGCCTCATTTCCTTTCACTAGTCACCTGAACGGAGTGTAATGTTGGTATCCAAGAGGATTTTGAATCTTTGATCCCAGTCTCCAATCTGTTCATCTTGGTAAAGGGACACTGACAATTCAATCAACACATGGGTCAAGAAGACTCTGGCACACCCACTCATCCTACTCACACGTGTATCTAATTTAAACCCCCGGTCACATAAGTGGTCTAGTTTGATTGAATTGGAGTGCAATATGGGACTTACCATAACAATTGTCTAATATTCATTTGTGTGTCTATTGTACCATCTTATATTAAAACGTTAGTTAAATAAAAACAATTCTAAATTCTACAATAACAAAAAATAATAAAGAAGAAAGTGGGATGAATTTTACATTGATACACCATCCTCTAACAGCTTAGGCTTTTTAGAGTTGTTATTTAACACCACCATTTAAGACCTCTGTAACATCCCGGAATTTCACTGTTTTGGATTTCAAAAAAGTCCTTGAAATTTATTATTATTATTATTATTATTAACTTATAATATCACTTAATGACCATTAGTAATCAATGTTAGTTTAGGCTGGGGTGGACTAGTCTACTTATGATGGGACAAGTGCGGGCCGTCAAGCCGGATAGTCCGTTTACACCTAGCAACAGCCCGTGTGGGCCACCCAGCGACCGAGGAGGTTCGAAAAAAATCTAAAACTTTATAAAATCATACATCTCACTGGGCTTGTGGTCCATCGCGGACTGCGGACCCAGTGAAAACCCAGAAGTACCATCTGGCGCTTGCCCAATGCGCCCCACCAATGCCAGATTAAAATCTGGCACTGACAAAAGAAACTGAGACTCTGGAACTTCCAGCCGTCGGATTTCTTCCAAATTTACGGTGAAGGTTTAATGTATTTTTCTACGCCTGTCCACCAAATCTGGGCCCTGATCGTGGCACGATGACCGTTGATCGCGAATCGGACCCGTACGACCAAACCCCATATCCGATCATCCCCAAATTTTGCGTGGCCCCTCATCGGGCCATGGAGACCCTATCCTATAAGTTTCATGGCCAGAGGGCCGCCAGAACCGCTTCAATCACCAAATGGCCCTCGTAGGGCCACTTAAGGGACGGAATCGCTTACTCAGACCCTATATCCGTTCATCCGTTTGTCCCCAAATTTAAATGGGCCCTAATTGGGCCATAAGACACCTACCCACCGAATTTGGCGGTTTAGGGGGCGTTAGGGTCACCCCAACTTCAATAAGGAGCCCTAAAAGGCTAGTTTGGGAAAATTGTGGGAACTTAAGTGATTTGAGTCGTCCATTCTTATGCAAAGTTGAGGATTTCAGACCGTCGGTTTGTGACCAAACTTTACACATCGAGTAAAGATATTTCCCTCCTCATATCCGTATAGCCGCGGCCCCAATCGACCATCAGTGACCGTTGAACAGACTTCTAATCATGTCTGTCGATCGGCGCGTCGAAATGGTGGACCGATTGTGTCCATACGTAGATCATCATTAGGACTAACTATCCTATGGAGTATATCGACTAGTACACCCCATAAACTAGAAAAATCCTCTCATAGGGTTAGTATAGTAAAGACCCAACATTCGGGGCCAATTGCTCCAAAACTGCCACTATATAAAGGCCTTATTTGGGCACCCCCTCTCCCCATACGATTTTACCCGAGAGAAGGGAGGGAGAGAAGAGAGAAAGGGGAGAAAGAAGAAAGGAAGGAGAGAGGAAGGGAGAGTGAAGAAAGAAGAGCAAGGTGGGCCCAAGAAAATCAAACCCTCACAACTCCCTGCATCTTCTCAAAGGAGGATTCCTCATCCACAACCGCCCTTTTCACTCCATTGATCATCTAGGTAAGATCCACCACCCATTTTCGTTGAAACCCTTGTGATGAGGAGGGATTTATTTTGGATTCTAACATATAAATGTTGCTTTAGGGATTCCGGCCGATCGGCACCGGGTTCGGCATCTCTAGGCCATTTTCCAAGTCTCCAACAATCCATAGGTGCGGACTATTATCCTTAGGTGGTCTAGCATCAATTATAATTTGAGTTTAATGATTTTATGTGTATGGGATGTTGTTTGGAATATCTAGAGGAAACCTAGGAATTTCATGTTCGTTGGAATCGTATGGATTTGCATGTTTAGTTCCCTTTTGATGTTGATCTTGCCTCTCATATGCTTGGTTACAATGAATGTTGTATGTTCATGTCTTGATGGAGTTGTGTGTAATGTTCTTTATAACATGTTGTTTGCCTCTCACATGGTTAGGTAGAAAATCAAATGCTTACATGCTCATGTCTTGGTGATCCATGTATGTTGATCCTCATAACATGTATGACTCGTTCACGTTTGCACATTTTGGTCCTATGAGATGTGGGAAGTGCTTCACTTCCACACAAACACACACTACATACAAGCACCTTATTCAAATGCGTTGTTAGCTTGCTTGTAGAAGAATTTCAGAAGGGTGTAATGAATGTGTATGCATTATATCGGCTATGCTAGTAGATAACAATGATGAATAACATGCCATGACTGTTGTCGACCCTTGTGTTGGTCAGGAAATGAGGAGAGTGAGGGTGGTCCCGTTGGTAGGACTATCCTGGGGCTAGGCCGTGGGTTTAGGCGAGTGCGGATGGGCGGCAGTAGTTAGACTACATGGGTCGCCCATACCCGATGTTGTCTGTTGCGTGTTTGCTTGAACTTGTGCGGTATAGCCTAATACTGACCAATCTTGTCTGTTAACCTTGATTGCTTACACATGTATGGAACATGGCACACCCTACCACCGTGGTTAGCCCACTAATAGCGAACTAAACATTGATCCACCGTCTCGTGAGTCGGGCATGGTGGAATGGGACACTGTGTCCGAGCTGTCGGCCTACGCTAGGGTGACGCGCCTCCCCGTAGTGACCGCGAGTGATCCCTTCCTCTCAGCACTCCCCATGTGCTTAGTGTCGGGGATGGGGAACCCGACGGGATCACGGATCGCGGTGCCCTGGCCTTGCGCATTGAGGGGTCTCGGCACCGCAACTAGTTAAGGGCATTGATACGTGGGATGAATCAGTTTCCCAAACCTACTGGATGAACGGAATTAACTAAGAACTTGGCTAACATATCATTACATCGCATTAGCTAGGGTGGCGACTCGGCAGTCGATGTCGCTCTGAGGGAGTGTTGTCATATGCGATCGTAAGATGGAGTCGCTTGAGGGAGAGTTGTGGCGAGGGCATGCATCATATCATTCACCATGCATACGCATTATCAAGATTAGATTAGTATCTATGAATGTTGCCTTTCATTAAATTCATGCTATAATTGCTGCCTGTTAAAACTTAAGACTAATAGTACCTACTAAGTTGATCACTCACTCCCACTCTGGGACGGTGTTTTAGAACACCAACCAGACACTTCAGTAGCTGCAGGTGATGCTGAATTCGAGGAGTCGAGCGGCGTGAGTCTCGATGACGAGGACGAGCTGTCCTACTTCCAGTTGATGGGCGGTTATCCATCGGCTTAGGAGACTGGATTCTGGAGCGTTGAGTCGTGGGCTCAGCGCACCATTCTTTTGGGCGTATGATTCTCTTTGCGATTTTGTTGGGCATCGCCTTATGCGGCCCATTTATATTCTTTTGAACCTGTATATATTGATTCCTTTCAGTTCAGTAGACTAGTTGTGGATGTGCCTCATGTTTCAATTAATTCCATGCTTCGCATTTAAACTTGATAAATCATAAAACCATAAAATTGATGATAAGTGACACTCGGGGACTCGGGAGTCGAGCGTATGCACGACTCCCGATTTTTCGGGGTGTTACAACCTCTTATCTATGAATGTGTTCACGCGTGAATGCAATGCGTTGTATCCCTTATTTCTTTTTCTTCTCCTCTCTCGCTTCAGAAAACTTCTTCACCTCTCTCTCTCTCTCTCTCTCTCTCTCTCTCTCTCTCTCTCTCTCTCCATGCGTTTGCCACTCCGCAAGTGTCACACCCCGAAAATCAACACCCGAGTACAGAGACCCTGATCCCAAGTTTTCGGGTGTGAACCAAATAAAAATGCACGTGTAACCTCATTCAGATTCACATTCATTCCACACATGTGGAGACACCAATCTCCCCCTCACTTGCTCTCACTCCTCCTCCTCCTCCTCCTCTCTCTCTCTCTCTCTCTCTCTCTCTCTCTCTCTCTCTCTCTCTCTCTCTCTCTCTCTCTCTCTCTCTTTTTCTTTTTCCTTCTCTCTTTTTCTCTTTATTTCCCAACCTAGGGAATGAAATTTGTAAGGGGAGAAGGGGTGTGAAATAGTAAACTATTTATAGTGTCAGAAATTGTACAAATGGCCCGAAGGCCTAAGTTTTCATTATATTAGCCATATGAAAGGTTATTTCTAACATTTGGAGTCCATTATGGGGTGTAAGGGTCGATATACACCGTATGATAGTTGGCTCTAGTGATGATGTACGTATGAATATGATCAGCCCGCCATTTGGATGCGTCGATCAAAATGTATGATCAGAAAAGTCAGTTTGACGGTCATCAATAATCGATCGGGGCCAAGCCTATATGAATATGTGCATGGTATTAACTTAGGTAGTTGTACTAAATTTGGTTACGATTTAACAATCCGAAAGCTATTACTTTGGCAAAGACTAGATGCGGACAATTAATTTAAGTTCTCAGTTACTTTTAGAAATATTCACATATCTCATGTAGTGGCCTTGCGAGTCCAAGTTGAAAGATTCGTGACGCGATCTCAAATCGATATCTCACGATGGACGTCAAGCCTACTAAGACGAACGCCTTTCTATTGTATCAGGTTTAGTGGCCCACTAATGAGTGATGTAGAGCTTATTTGGACAATCATAACATTTCTAGAATGAATTGGGTATCGAGATTTCTTATGTGTGACGATTAAGGTTTGGATTAATTATTTTCATAATGTGTCTTATTTGTAATTAGCGAAAATGACGATTCGATCCTAATTACCATAAACCATTGGTTCTTAGGCTAAAATAGTAACTGAGTTAGATTGGTTTGTTAATTAAGATCAAATCCCTAGTTGTCTCGGCTTTTAGTATGTCTTTATTTAGTTGTGGTTGTCTTTATTAATCAGTGATAAGTCAGATAGATTTGAGCTCTAGATGAACAAATCATGAGGATAGATTCGATGTTTGAGTGATCGGTCATATTCGTTGGCTTCCTACGGTTGATTAATTGAATTTGTGTGGTTCTTTATTGGTACCACCCGCGTATAAACTTACTTCAAGCGTTAAGGGTCAGTAATCGACAACGTAAGCTAATTATAGTAATTTTTTTTTTAAGTTTTTGGAAATAAAAAATAATAAAAATCTAAAACATTACTGCAAGTGAGAATAGTTTTTGTTTCACGACATGTCTAAACCAATACCACAAATTTAATCACTTTAGTTTTGACAATTTAAATGCTACATAACTCATTTTTAAGTGCATGCGCATCACGGGTCCTTACTCTTGCTCGGGTGTTAGACTCTCAGGAGTTTCAACACCCGTCAAGGGTTCGAGTACTCACCTATGAAATTCCCCTAGGGTGAGTGTGTGGGAGTGTGTGTGCGTGTGTGTCAAAAAAATAAATAAAATAAAAATGGTGCATGCGCGTCATCCACCATACTTTACCGGAGTATAGGCGTTTTCCCTCGTTGTTTCTATGGTATGTCAAGTCAACTATTATTTTTGGAGTTTCTAGAGACCCCGACTCTCCCACGGACGGTGGGGCAACACGATGTATCTATTCTAAATCCATGCCGTCCATCCTTTTTTCCCTACGCTTATATGACCTTATCAAAAGATTGGATGGAAAATAAACACCACGGAAATATCAAGGTGCGGCCTGGGTAGTTTTTAATGGTAGGGCATTCAATCATCACTGTTTCCTAGAGTGTGGTCCACCTGAGATTTGGATCTTAATCATTCTTAGGATGATACCCTAAAATGTTCTGTAGAAGTGGATGGACGTCATGGATACATAATAGATAAATCAAAGTGGGCCCCACCCCAAGGGAGGGGTCTCACCTAATCCACTACCCCCATTTTCACGGTACTCCAAAAATCCATGGAGGGCAGATGCCATATTACGGAAAACATGCACATTGCTTCTGTGAATGATGGCCCACCACCTCATGCTTGAACAGGTTGCCCAATTGGCCAATTGATCCGATCAGTTGGTGGGTCCCACCATCTCATCGGATGTACTGGTGTCAGGTTGGCACGTGCAATCACGTGGGAGGCACGTGATGAATATCAACAAAAAAACACCACAGTAGTGGATCATGGAACGCTTGTGTTCTTTGTGTGTGTTCTGAGACACATGGACGATCAAAACATCGATCTGGACCTTCCATTAGGTCGGCCCCACTTTAACATGAACCACATGAAAAATCCACACCTGTTGGAGAGAAATTTCCATCAGATCAATGTCACACAAAAATGGACGCTTTAGATCAAACGTCTAATAATCAATATAAATTGTCCATTCGGTAGCGTCCGCTTTCGAATTTGGATGAAATATCTCGAAGGAGATATTTTGATAAGATAATCACAGCCACCCATTCAGTTGCTTGGCAAACCAACGGTTAATAAAAAAAAGAGGAACGTACTAAGTTCAATCTTTTAAACAGTGGCATCTAATCAATTGAAGTTTTCTATGGGGTCAATAGATAGTCGAGGAAATTAATGGACGATCCAGATCGATATTCGGCAAACCAATGTCTAAAATCCCCGGACCGGTATGATAACGTGAGTGCACACTAGTGCACGTGATCTTTTCCGAAAAATCATTTTTGGGGAATAAACTCTGTGGAGCCCACCATGCTTTATGTATTTCATCTACTCCGTCCATCCATTTTACCAGATAATTTTACGGCTTGATAAAAAAAACAAGGAATATCCAAACCTCAAGTGGACCACACCACCGGAAACAGTGTGAATTGAACATCTACCGTTGAAAAATTCTTGCGGTGCAGAGAAGTTTTAGATCAAGCTGATATTTGTGTTTTCCATGTTTGTGTGATCTCCTGAACAGGTTGGATGACTAGTAAACATCACTGTCGGCTCTAGAAAGGTTTCAACGGTGGAGATCATTATTCCGACTGTTTCCTGTGGTGTGGTCCACTTGAGCTTTGGATATTCTTAATTTTTGGGCTCAAGCCCTAGAATGATTTGGAAAAACGGATGGACGGCGTGGATAAACCACATACATTCACAGTGGGCCCAACTCATTACGCAGCCCGATTTCCAATTTTGGGAAGCTATATGACACTCGGACAGCATACAACTCTTGATACGCATGCTCAGAAATTGAATACGTGTCATATATCAACTCAAGGTAAGCCGACAAAATTGTGGAAAAAAATCGAAATTCCAAAATTAGGTTTTTTTTTGTTTTTTTTACAAACCAAACTTCTGATGTGGGGACACGTGTTTATTAACATGGAACCATGGGATATTTTCGTTATTGACCGTCCAATATATGCCCACAAATACGAGAGTCAAAATATCAAATTGGCTTAATTTTTAGATATTTCAATATTAACCATAATTATATTCAGAAGTGTATCTTATAAGCAATTTTTAAGTGCGTGTTTATCATCTGTACACACAAACAGAGCATCAAATCTTTTCTCATTTTATATTCGATAGAAGAAAAAAGATACAAGAGTGACTGACAAAACGACAGCGAAGGACGTACATGCCGTGGATGACATCAATGCATTGCAAGTTACAGCTAAGGTCTGTAAATACCATGAAAAGGTAGAGCGCGAAGTACTGAATAAGGTAGATCCATCTCCAAAAATGACACATTAGATGGTAAATCTTAAATCGGGACTGTCCATCTCGTTTTTCTTATTATGGATAGAAAATTAAATAAATTCATAGATAGATTGGTACTATTTAAAATTAACGGTGAGAAAGAAAGATACATTATTGGTCGAAAAGTCAATCCATGGAAGTGAGGAATGGTTATGGATTTAAATTCCAATATGAGATATTTTCAATATATGCACCACTCATTATATTTTTCACTACATGGACGGTTCAGATTGGTGCATTATACTGACACGTGTTCTGTTGAGAGATGGATGTACCATATTCCGGTTCGTCCTGCTTTACCTTACCATCCCTTTGGTGTTTCATGTTTGTCTATGCCCATACTGTTTTCGACGGACATACTGTTTTTGACGGACGAAGAAGACAGACGGTTGAAACCGAAGATTAGAAAACAGAGAGAAAAATGATACTCCGGTAGAGCGTGTTGTATGATACTCAGGCACTTCGAAATGATTCAGGAATGGAATACGTGTTTTAAAAACTACGATTTATTTGATTATCTGACTATCGTATTGGGGGACAGTTGTCCAATATCAACAAAATATTGTCAAAGAATCAGATGTTAAGATTCTTCAAATTATCTGATTTTAGGCACGTGACTTGGGAGAAGTGGGTCCCACAATTTAGTCGGTTTTGATTTGAGTTATTACTAAATAAATATACATTTTTCTGAGTGCCTGTGTATCAAGTATCGTACGCTGCCTGAGTACCATATAACTCCCAAAAAAAAATAAAGCATGAATATGAACGATCCTGTCTCCAGCTCATCATAAATGGGTCCACCTTGAATATTCAAGCCGTTCATTTGACTGGACCCTCAAATGCTGAAAATAAAGACTCGAGCTTATCTATTGCCTTCTGAGGCACGGCATCGTGGACCAGTCACCACACGTTTTGGGACGCGGATTGCTTACTGATCCTGCCGGTAAAGACGTCACTACTTATGGGTGATCTGTGGGCCCCACCACGATGAATGTGTTTAATCCACGCCGTGCATCAATTTTTCCGGATCAGTTCAGATCCAATTCTCATCATGGGAAACGGAGGTGATTGAACGCCCACCATTTAAAACATATCGGAGCCCACGAAAGTTTTGGATGAAGGTGATATTTGTGTTTTCCCTTCGTACAGGTCTGTGTGGCCTAATCAACGGTTTGGATGGAAAATAAACATTATAGCGGGATTTAGGAAGTTTTTAATGGTAGGCATTTAATCACTATTGTTTTCCTATAGTATGGTCCACCTGAGTTTTAGATCTATCTAATTTTTGGGCTTCTGATATAAAATGAGCTAGGAAAATGGATCAACAACGTGGATAAAACACATAAATCATAGTGGGGTCTAGGGGTGTACATCGAGTCGAACTGAGTTGAGCTGGCCTCTGCTCAACTAGGCTCGGTCACTAGCAGACCTCAACTCGAACTCGACTCGGCTCAGTCCTCGAGCTCGGCTCAGCTCAGTCCTCAAGCCTGACTGGCTAACTTGGCCTGGCTAGCTTGGCTCGATTCGGTCAGCAACTCGGGCTAGTTTGAGCCAAGATCGAGCCGAATTCACCATTACACGTTACAGCATTTTCACAAACACTTGGACTACACCTTCAAAATCTCATTGTATTTGAGACAACACTATGGTTTTACAGGTATTTTATCAAACACCTTCAAAGCAGCATAAAAATCAAAAAAGAAATGGTGTTGGTTTCATATACATACCTTCATTGCCACCGACCACACTTCTTTGAGTCATTTCTTCAAACACTTGGTGAGCAACATCAATATCAAAGTAATTGAGTCGCTGAACTGGTTCGAACCGAGTTCGATTCGAATCGCATTTGATCCGAGCTGAGTTAAGTTAGGCCCAGCTCGAACTCATTTTCGAGCTCAAAAATCAGCTCAACTCGGCTCGAGCTCAGCTTTGAATCGAGTCGAATCAAGCTTTTTCGAGTCAATTAGTCGAGCGAGCTAACCGAGCTAGCTCCGTTCGTGTACACCTCTAGTGGGTCCACCGAGCATAGGGTCAGTATGCAATCCACGTCCCACATTTTGCAAGCATCTTGCGACTAATTGCTGACTGTACTATCATAACCATCCAATAAATGGGCCTTTTTTCTTGCTCAAGGACCCTTTCTTACTTCGATATGAGCAGTTGCTGATTTTTATTTTTAATTTTAATTTCATGGTATCCGTCTGTATGCACTCGATTCAAAGGTTAGGTTTCCATACATTAATAAAATCATATAATAAAGCATATTCACCGTTTGACTTATCAAATAAACGGTTTCAACGCGTGTATGCCAAATGTACTCCAATGACATTGAATCAATCCTAACCGTTGGATCAATGGACTTATGCCCACTGAATGTATAGCCTCTGTTCAGCTCACTCCAATGATTAAAAAAAATTAATCTCAGATGGGCCCATCATAAATGGTCCACTGGGAAAAACATATTTTCATTTCATCTTATATAAGTCGGGATTTGGTGGGAATTTTAAGTTATTACTAAAATGATATTAAGTTGCATGTTTACTTAACATACAATGTCTTTATTTTCCTCTTACGTGTCACTTGTGTGAAACATCCGCACCGTTAAACGGTGGACCATAACATGAAGATCATGCTGAGGTGAAATTGGAATAACCTACACATCAGCTGGGCAATGGACATACATGAGTCTGACCGTCGGATGTACATTGATTACATCGATGATGCTCATCTAATGAATAGACCGTATTGTTTTTCATGCATGGAGATCTTTATTACACGGGCCAACGTTTGAACGGTTCGGATTAACCAAAAGTAACAGTTCAGCTGAAAAGAGGAGTGCTGTTTGCTAAGTTAACATGCATTCTCCCGTATAAAAGAATGCGCTGACGCCTCATCCCTTCTACACAGGTAGGGTTCATGATTCTTTAATCCAGACCGTTGATCTGTTATCAAGTGTTTTGGATTGATATACTACCCCAAAGCTTATCCACACCATCCATCCATATTACCATGTTTTGTCCACACCATCCATCCATATTACCTGCACATTTTAGGGAATGAGCTTATAGAAGATTTTTCGACTTTCAAGCTTCGAAAGAATAAGGCTAGAAACCTACATAAAGCAAAGGGAAATGGCGGAGATCAAAATGACAAACCAAAATTTGAAAAAAATAAATAAATAATAAAGGCAAAGAGACTTCCATTTATTTCAAAATAAGGCAGATCAAAAACTCAAGTGAACCTGACCACCAAAAACAGTAAAGACTAAGCAGTTATAAAATTCTATATGGTGGTCCTAATTGATTAATGGTATGGATCTAATTAAGGATTGGATATTGTGATCTAGTATACCCATGGACCCATTAAAGTTGTAATTAGTCGAAGTTTATGTAAGGGTGGTACACTTCAATTGTGTTATAGGTACAATGTTCTAATTAGACTAAGAATGCCAAAATTCATATGAAGCCTTAAGAGAGGAATTATGATGGTTTTCAATCTCCTCCATCCAGTAACTACTTAAACTTGGCTTGATCTCCAAACTCACACTTTTGAAGATGATTTCTCATCACCAGTGCTTCTCTAAGGGCTGTAAGGTGCCTAAGATTCCCACGATCAGATAACATCTCAACCAGGTATGATTTAATTACAGATTATCTGATTCCATTTCTAATTTACTGTTTGATCATTTCAATTCCACCAATTTAGTTTTAAACAGCCTATACTTGAAAACTTCTTAGGAGCCACATAAGTTTTGAATCAAGCTAGTATTTATGTTCATCTAAAGTTATATGACTTTATGAATACGTTGGATGGCAATTAGACATTGCAGTGGGCCCCTAAGAGGTTTTCATTTGTGAGGGTTCAATCCCCACTATTTCCTATAGTGTGGTCCACTTGAGCTTTGGATATTGTGTATATTATTTTTAGGCATATGCCCTAAAATGAGCTGAAAAAAACAAATGGATAACATGGATAAAACACATACACCATGGTGGGCCCACAAAGCCTTTCCACCAATTACCTGGCTAGTGCACGGGTCACCAGCCAATCTGCACCCCCATGTACCGCAATAAGACAGAGCCATTTCTCTATACTTTAGGTGGAAGTGTGGTACTACAGTAGAGCTATTTCTCTGCACTCAAGCTTGCAGTGCGACGTGTAATTTGGGTCCTTAGCTATTTGCTAAATGGTTTATGTATGGTTTATGTGTGTGTGTATATATATATATATATATCACATATTAGACAATCCTATTAATTCATCTTATCTTGGATACTATAGGAAGGTAGAAAATAAAAAATATATATATAATAGCAAAATATGCAATGGATAAATGATATATATAAAAAAAAGTAATAGATAGTATTATGTCAAAGAATTTCTTTTCTTCAAACATTATCCATCCATAGTGATATCTCCCTGCCCAATATTTACATGTTCCAGTTCTATTGGTGGCACCCAATTATTTGTCCGGCTGTGTGGAGGCCCCTAGCTCGATTTTTCAACCCCAATAGCTCTATCTTTTTAAAAACAAAATTTTAAAACTATTTATTATAAACTAGGAGATAATTTTAAAATTTAAATGGACAACTATTATGTAAAATCCCAAAAAAGTTTTTCTTGTTAATATTACAGCATTTTTGCAAAAAAAATATATATATATTTACGGCTTTAAAATTGTTGAAAATCTGAGAGTATTATCACTTAGTTTATTTTTCACAAAAATATTGCAAGGTTTTCAAAATCAAGGTGATATTTGTCACATTGCTTTCAGAAAAAGAGAAAAAGTTTGAATTAGAGGAGCACATTGTTAGGTGATCCAAAGCAATGGTCTTTTATGTCTCCCTATTGATGGACAATGCTCTAAAAGTCTCAATCATGAGATGATCCTGACCTTTCAAAATGTAAGGACACTTTGTTTGCTCTTGATAATGGCTTATGTGTGTCTTCTCAACATTCTCTCACCCTATCACACACAATTATTTGCCTAATCAGCATGTCATTTCGCAATCATGCTTTTTCATATGCAAGGTATCTGGTTGTCTCACTCCGACAACGACGGTTATTACAACGGTTAGAAGCTGTAGCCAAATGGCAAGACATGTTACACTCACGGGTTCCCCATTGGCCAGCCTAGTTACATGGACCCAACTAACACCACATTTGGATCTTGATTTATAAGCCCACGTATCTATTGGGCAAACCTCTTATAAATCCCAAGTTTAAGTTTTGACAAAATACGACTTAAAGATACTAAAGTTTTGGATCAAGCTAATATTTTTTTTTGTGTTTTTATTTCATTAGTAAGAATGAACTTATAAATAGTTTGGATGGCATATAAATATTTTTTGTGTTTTCAATTTTTGTCGTGTGGCCTTTGGATCTGTCCTATTTTTGGGCTCATGGCCTAACATAATCTAGCAAAATGGATGGGCAGAATAATTTCTAACAAATATCACCATAGGCCCTACCTAGCTTCTGACCACATGAACGCTAGAAATATCACCTTAGGCCCTACCTAGCTTCTGACCACATGAACTTCTTCTGACCACATGAACGCTAGAAATATCACCTTAGGCCTTACCTAGCTTCTGACCACATGAACGCTAGAAACATCAACTTAGGCCCTACCTAGCTTCTGACCACATGAACTTCTTCTGACCACATGAACGCTAGAAATATCACCTTAGGCCCTACCTAGCTTCTGACCACATGAACTTTTGTGGCTCAAATAGGTTTAAACCATTTGGTAAAACCATAAAATTAAATGCAACGCTCTTGAGCTATTTTGCAAGGATGCACATATATACGCGCTAGTGGATTGAACTTGCAAGGCTTCTCAAGTCCTATGAAGACGCACATGTTCGAAGTACAATAAAGGTGCCGAAAGTTCATCACATTGTAAGTGAAATCACTATACTTGTTGATGCATGCCTTTTCTCAACGATCAAAAACAAATTTGATGATTTGGTGGACCACTTACATACCTACAACGTTTAACATTGGTTGATATTTCTTAACATCGGTTCATGTTATATAATCATGGCCCACTTACTGATCACATCACTTAAAATTTCTTGCCACTTTCAAGCTTTTTTCCTTTAGGTAGCTTGCTAATAAAGTTGACTTGATTGACCTGATTTTTAGGGCATCTCATTTTCTTGGTGGGTAAACCTACTTGACAGTTAGATGCCACACAAACCATAGTGGGCCCATGTTTAGCTAGTTGCATGGATTTTATTTTTAACTAGGAAGTGTGAGATGTTCTTGTAAGAAATCTATAAAGTGGGTCTAGATTGCCATAAGGGTTGGATAGTATGATTGAGAGTATCAGTGGACCCCACTCAGTTGTGATTCATCTAATTAAAAACGTGTAAGGGGTGGTGCGCTACAACTGTGTTACACGCACGATCCTATGCAATTCCGCATTAAGATTTACAATTTTCACACACACCACCGGACACTGACGCTGTAGTGAGATTTCACCACCTATGGGTACTCGTACCCTTGACCTGGTGTTGAAACTCCTGAGGGCATGTTTGGACGGGCCCATCCCATGGGATTGGATTGTATTAGGGTAGATGGCAAGTAATGATGGCTGTGTCAGTGGATTCCTGCAATCCCATGGGATTGATATATCAAGGGAATTCACCACCGAGTATGTTTGGCTCGCCTGGCCAATCCCGGGATCACTCCGTCTCACCAAGCATGTCCCAAGCAAAATAGATGGGATTAAGAGGGATTGGGTGAATTTCAAGGTAATGAAGGTGATGTCAGTGGATTGCTGGCAATCCCATGGGATTGCTATATTCAACTTCTGCCTGTTTGGCACGCTAGGCCAAATCCCGGGATTGTTCCTTCCAATCCATCCTAATACAACCTAATCCCATCCACCCTGCCAGAGTCTACCACCGGAGCAAGAGTAAGGACCCAAATTGATATAAGTAGAAGCATTTAGAAATAACTTGAAAGTTATAGGCATGACATAGAAGTAATTCAAATTAAATGGACCCTTAGTTCGTGTTATCAAAATGGACCCTTAGTTCATACGTGGACACAAAATGTGTTTACCTAGCTATTGGTAGAGAATCCCCAAGCTTGCCCACTAACAACACTTGCCAATATGCAAGATCTGGGCCACTCATTTAGTGGGCCATGCCATACACATGTTGTGGGCCCGAAAAATTAGCAAGTTGGCTTATTAGGTGAGAAATCTCCAATTTAGCATAAGTGGGGCATTGATCATGAAAGTGCCATTTTTAGGTCAGGTGTAGTTTTCATGATCACAAAGTCCAATGTGACTTCTTCATCTCTGTTTGTTTTTTCCCTTCTGGATAGAGGCATCTAGCTATAGAATAAATAAAAAAAATGGAAGTAGATAAAAGTTAGGGATGAATTAGGTCCTGATGTGCTAGTTTATTCATGTGGGGCCATGCTTGCGTGATCTAAGACCTTAATCAAAAGGAAAGTGTAATGGATGAGTGATATGTGAAAATTTTCCCCAGTAAAATTATTCTAACCCTTGGAACATAGGTAGATAAATACCGGCTGGGAAAAGAACAAACCAACGGTTTTGAAGCTATGATCTTCGATTGATTAGATCCAATTGTCGAATCTGGAAATTTTTAGATGGTAATCAATCCATGGTAAGCCCCATTATATCAACGGTATGGATCAGAAAATTCTGGACCGTGCTTGGGCAGAATGGACGGATACCGAATGTTTCTTTAAAATTGGTTGCCCCCTTGTCAAGGTGCACGTGGCGAAAATGTGGTGATCAGGACTGTTGATCTGGTGGCCCACCGTATGGATGGACTATAGCCAAAAAAATAGCAGTGATCGGACCACTATCACTCGTTAGTTGTTGTGAGTGTTAATGGTTTTATTGCAGATCACTGGTTGGATGTCTATGATTTTTGGATATGGACAATCATTCCTGATGGCCCACAAAAACAACTGTTCTGATCACCACAATTTTTTTGGCACGATGAGGAGTGAGTTGTATTCTTCTTCTGGTGGCCCACTTAATAGTTGAAATATTGGAAATAATGGGAAAATAAGCAGATAAGGCCAATAGATCCGGTGCAAACTACAATGCTATAATGCCACACGCATGATACAAAATATCCAATTTCAAGGCTGCATCATCGATCAGCCACTAACTAAAAGTTAAACTCTGTTGGACCATCCATCCAATAAGGGAACCATCTCATCGTTGAATGTGAGCCATTAATAATCTTCTCTTGATTTCTCTATTTCTAGGCCATTAATTAATGGTTAGGATCATCTAAGCAATGTGGTTTATGTGAGGATAGGATTGATTCACAAAGTTGACTCTGAATGGATTGGACAAGCTGCGATATTTTTCAAATAATCTACCGGCCTTTACATATTTAATATAAAATCTAGAATAAAATATAATAATTTACTAATTCAATACCTAGACTTACTTAAGTCCTAGTTTAATTTAATCACTACTGTTTGATGTCATCCGTCGACGACTCAAGGGAGCGGAGAGATTGAGAAGGATGTTGCTCCAAAGAGTTAGAGCTGGGTGTTAATTTGAAGTAGAGATGCGGCCTTCTAAAGTTTTATGCCAAGGAATATGCCCTTGGAAAGCTTTCGAAGTGAGACTCTATAAGATGATTGTAAGACAACACTGAATAATTAAGAAACAACATATTCATAAGATGAGCATAGCTAAAATGAGTTGTTGAGAGTAGAGTTGGTCATAGGATAATTCGACTCAGTAAACTCGACTCATCCGACTCGTTTGGACCTGACTCGACCTGAACTGAGTCGATCCGAACTGAGTAAACTTTGTCCAATCCAAACTCAAATCGAGTTGAGTTTGGGTCACCCGGTAACTCGCCTTGACTCGACTCGACCCAAAATCTGACTTGGTATTGATTCAACTCAATCCGAAACATGACTCATACATATAGAAAAACTAAGATTCAACGTTTCAGATCTAAGATGTCGTGTAGTTGATGGAGAGGCTGCAATTCCGATAGGTGCACCTAGGTTCTGAGTTATAATTTCAGCTCGTGGTTACTTGTCTCACCCAACCGACTCAATACCTGTGACCTAGTCGGACATGGTCTAGGTTATTCGTAGCCAGGATTCAGATTAGGTCAAGTATGTGGACTCAATACCAAGTCGGGTTGAGTTCAGATCAGGTCTATTTTAAAACCAAGTCGAGTCAAGTTAGCCCTAGCTTGGTCCGACTCGGCTTCAAGCCTAGCTCTAGTTGAGAGTATGAGTAGTAGTTCTTCATGTAAAGATTAATAGAATATGAAATAAATGCATTTGAGAGAACTTGAGAGGGCTGTTAAAGGGTGTTTGATTTTTCATTTACTTTTGTAAATACCTAAGGTAATCATTATTCACATATGTAATGCTGTTGCAGACAGTGAATATATTTGGGTGAAAATTACACTAAAACCAAGGCAAAAATGAAATTAAGGGCAAAAATTGTTGGACCGAATGTATTACGCATATGATCCACATCATCCTTTCATTTTACCTGCTCATATTAAGGAATTAGCCCAAAAAAGGAAGTAAATCCAGAGCACAAGTGGACCACACCATATGAAACAAGGGGAACTCAATGCCTACCATAGAAAACTTTCAATGATGGATGTTATTTTGCACCTTATTTCTTGTAGTGTAGCCCACTTGAGCATAGAATATGCCTATTTTTATGTTTATGTACTAAAATGATATGTTAAAATGAATGGACAGCATGGATTAGACACATACATCACGGTGGGTCCCACACAGATGCCATGCAGGCATTCCTAGTTTTATTTCTTCCATGCAATCACATTTCCCAAGATGCAATAACTTGTAAAATCCACTCTACCAAACATTTATAAAATGTCATAATAATTTATTTACCACCATTAATAGGTGGAAATGAAAAATCAAACACTCTAATAAATAATAAAATAAGCGAAGGTATAATTTGTTCATGTGAAACAAAGATAGAGATCAGCAAGAGTAAGAATTCATTGGTGTAAGTTGAGGGCTGTGAAAGGATGAGGAAAATGCGGATAAGAAAAGAAAAAAAAAAAAAACATGAATGACTATAATGAAAAGTAGACTTGATAACCTATGGTGTAACTAAAGTTATGTGCCTTGAAAAAGTTAAATGATGAAACGATATTCATATGAGTAACTCTTATTAATTGAGATAAAGTTTAGATTGCAATGACCATTAATTCAATTAATATATGACTGGATTGACTTTGATTTTAAATTCTTTAAATGAATATACTAAAATTTTTTTTTTTTTTTTTTAAAGGTTTTATCAGTTGATTGGACAAATGACCCAACGGTTAGATTCTTTCTTTCTAAACATTGATTGATCTCGAGGTTTTGAAAGATAAGAACGAGAAAAAGATGATTTAACACATTTATAAGATGATTAAGGTGCCCAAAAAAGGAATTATGATGTAAGTGTGATTTAAGGTTAGGTTTAATTAATGAAGGCCACCCAACACCATAAGCCAATGGTAGCCTCACATTAGTGAAGTGGACCTTTATACTCTTTTTCTTCTTTCTTTTGAAAGCTTTGCTTTTGGTAGTGAAGGAAACATCCAAAGGCACTCACAAAGCACTCAGAAATCTAGTGGCCCATTAGTTTCACGGAAAACTTAAAACGAAGGACTGGACCCCACCAACACAATCCTTATCTTGGGAAGTGGATTACATGCTGAGTAAATTCTGTGGGGCCCACTGTAATGTATGTGTCTTATCCATGCTACCCATCCGTTTTATAGTCTTATTTTAGGGCATGGATCGAAAATCGAACCATACCCAAAGCTCATGTGGACCACACCACAGGAAAGAGTGTGAATTGAATGCCTACATTTGGAAACTTTTTGGTGGCTACAGAAGTTTTGGATCGAAATGATATTTGTGTTTTCCCTTCATCCATATCTGTTACACCTTATGAACAGGTTGGATGACAAATAAATATTACTGTGGGCACAAGTAAGGTTTCAACTGTGTATGCCACTATCTCTGGTGTTGACTCTGGTGTTATCTACCTGAGTTTTGGATACGCTTTGATTTTGTGCTCATGCCCTAAAATGAGGTGGGAAAAATGATGGACGGCATGGATTAGACGCATACATCCATGGTGGAGCCCAAAGAGTTTACTCAGTACACCATAGCCTACTTGAGTTACTCAGTACACAATCCGCTTCCTTTATCTTGGTGTCTGGGGGGACTCACCTGTCATTTTTCCAAAAAGTCAACAGGATATGGGCAAGACTGGTGGGGTGGGTACTCTCCACAATTTCTTAAATGGTGTTGAATCAAACAACGAAGCATGTGTCGTACACATCGGCCAATCAAGGCCGTCAAAATGCAGGCCCTACTGTGAATGCTTCTTACGCAGAAAAAAGCAATGATCAGACGATCTTAACCATACAAAACTGATAAAAATGACTGTGGTATGTGGCTGGTTTCATTTTCACCTCCATTTACTGGGAACCAGTTGGATGTTGGGATCGTCAGGTCAGGACGATTCTTGGAACGCCTTCATCCATAATGGCCACAGGGATCGATGGCCTGGATTTGGCCATACATGCATGAGGATAAATCACCACCATTTAAGTAACGGTGCACAACGCACACAATTCTGCCTACCTACTTACCCTGTTAGGTGGCTGATCATTTTGACATGGTTGTCACTTGTTTCCCGAAAAGATGCGATCCAATTTCACGGGAAGGATTATTTGATACTCTGGCGGTGTACGGTGAGTAATACTCAGGCGGCATAAATCCAACTCAAATTAGATGGTCCAAATCATGGAACCCAATATAGATACGCTTTAAACTAAAATATCATTAATTCGAATGGTTTTAACCTCTGCTTTATGAAAACTTATTGTCCGATTTGAACCCTTCAGGAGTTTTCATGTTGACCGTCCATTTCATATTTGCTAATCGGCCTGTTAATTAATAATTTCAATATATATTTTGTTCTGTAAATTATTTAAAGTGGGCCACAATATCTGGACGGCTTACTATTAGTTTAGGATTTAAACATGTGCAAGTTCTGAGTGCCTGTGTATCATCCATCATTCTCTATCGGCGTATCATCACACACTGCCGACTGCCGTCGTATCAAGGTTGTTCCGTTTGGAATTTCGCTCGTGGAGGGCGTGTGTACGGGAGCGGGTTAGGTGAGAAGCCCGGATCCACCGAGGTCGATGGGACTACTGACTGTGGGGGGCCACTGTGATGTATTTGACTAAATCCACGCCGTCCATCCCTATTGAAAGATTATTTTAGGGCATGATCCAAAAAATTAAGCAGTTCCAAATCCCAGATGTACTATAGTAAGGAAAACGTGGTAAATTATCATTATAAACTTCTTGTGGACCACAAAAGATTTGGATCAAGATGATATTTGAGTGGTCTCTTCATCTAGGTGTTTTTGACCTTATCAACAGGTTGGATGGCAAATAAATATTATGGTGGAATTCATGAATTTTTAATATTGAGGATTCAATCAAGACTATTTCATGGTATGGTACACATAAGATTTGAGTCAGCTTTATTTTTGAGTTAATGCCCTAAAATAAAATGTCACAGTGATTGGACGGTGTGGATTTAAAGCAAATATATCACTGTAAGCCCCACAGTCGGTGTCCCACCTACCTCGATGTGGTGTGTTGTTTGATAAAGAAAATTAATTTCCATCACATCAGTATTGTTATCAGATAAATAAATATTATAGCCTTTGGATGGGGGCTTGTTTGAAAAATCTAAACCGTTTATACGATGGTCCTCACCGTTGATTGTGATCCCCAAAAATAACTGTATGATTGGAAGATTTCAACCTTTTGATCATTAACTGTTTTTTCTTTTAGTAATGCCCATCTTCTAAACCGTTGATTTGTGGGACACTGATCGAAAATTCAGGACCTTCCAACGTTGAAGATTATCCAGACAGTCATCATCAGTTATTTATCTCATCAGAGCAACGGTTTCGGATCTCCGATCATAGCCTCAGATCCAACCTATTATCAAATTTCTGTGCTCCCGCATACAGTTCGATATGCATGGCATTGGCACATGTGTACGATGATCCTAACCATCCATTCCTCATGTTCCCCTATTAATCGGCCTCTTCAAAAAATTGCCTCAATGGGACCATCCTAACCATCTATAAATTAACTTTTAAGCACCAGCCCGTCTATTGGATGTCATCTGGACCGTCCATACAGTGCATTGGTCATATGAAAAAATCACTCTAATAAATAATTTGGACCATCCATTTTCGGGCCAAAGCTGAACTGACGTGTTCGTCCAGTGGTGTGATTATGGTTTAGAGGTGGGCCATCCTGATGAAAGGCCCTGATTGTGGTCTGGCCCACTGAAATGCATGGATCAGTTTTCTCATACTCATTTTATTAGTTTTCACTGTCCCCGATATCATGAGAAATTTACGACTGTGGACCCCACCTTTTATCCAGCGGTTTTTCTGAAACAATACAAACTTAGAATACGCAACTGGACCTCCTCGTACGGAGTCGGAATTTCAGGACGAAATTACCCCTCCTTTTGACGAAAACGGATTCAGTACTCCCCCTGTCACGGCTAATGGTGGACGGTCGGTGGTCTGTGGACCCCACCATGATGTATACTTTTCATCCATGCCGTATGTCCATATATTTTTCCAGATCATTTTATGTTATGAGACCAAAAATGAGGTATATCTAAATCTCAAGTGTACCACATTACAGGAAACAGTGTTGAGTGAGCGTCAACCATTAGAAACTCAGGTGGAGCCCACTGTGATGTTTGTGAGAAATCCTCCCTTTCTAAGTTTACTCATAGGGTCACAAAGACCTGGATGAAGAGGAAAAACAAATTTCGTAATAATCCAAAACTTCTGTAACCCTGAAAGGGTTTCAATGGTAGACGTTCAATTTCCCACTGCCTTTTACAGTGTGGTCCACTTGATAGCTAGATCTGTCTTATTTTTCACCTCAAGCCTTAATTCGAGTTCGCTAAATAGATGAACGGTTTGGATATAACACATACCTCATAATGGGACCCATAAAAATCGGTGGGAATCACAACAGAGGAAAAAAAAAAAAAAAAAAAAAAAAAAAAAAAAAAAAAAAAAAAAAAACAAAGAAAAAAAAAATGTATCCAGCGAGTTGGGGTCGACCGGGATAGGACCCGGTCGACCGGGTCAGAGTTGGATCTATTGCTACGGATTATAACCGTAGCCATAACTATAGTGCTATGCACTTTTTTCTCTTTTTATTTTTATTATTTTTATTTTTATTTTTTACATGGAGAACATTTTCCCCTTTACATTTTTCTATAATACATAATTATGTAAATATGTATATATAAGTATATAAAAATATTTTTCTATCTTTTAATTCATTTCTTTGTCTATTTATTTAACAAGCATATCTCCTAAACTAGAATGATTTACTTAACTTACCATATATGATTTTGGGGTAGGAGAAGCTAATTTAGCCAACCAACCTATTTATTTTCCAAGATTCCATCGGGTCGATGGTCAAAAATCTATTTCATTCAACTCGTGATCAATTTCAATCAACATCAATGGTTCGGGTTGGTGCTCAACCCTAACCCAACTCAAGGTTCCTATACTTAAACCTTGACCCGACCCAACCCAATCTTGGGTTGGGAATTCTCAAACCCAAGCCCAACCCAAGAGGGCTCGACGGGTTGATTGGGTTGGTCAGGTGTATATGTGCTAATATTTTCGTTATTACATTAGTTTATTATATTTCAATATAGGACTTAATTTTTGTATCCATGATTTTATTAATTATATACATGATTATTCATTATAAAGAATTTCATTTTTTTTCTTTAAAAAATCAAGCTAAAATATAGGACTACTTCTTTAAAAAGTCATGTAGCACAACACGCAATCTATTTGGGAGAGAGAAATCCGGCATATCTTGTTAGCGTGAGTCCTTGGAAATGACGTGGACAAATGAAACCCAACATCACTAGTGTACTTTCTACACAAACAATCCACACTCAATTATAATTTATAAGTAACTAATATATTGATCGGGTTTGGGTTGGGTTGGGTTGGGTTGGGTTGGGTTGGGTCGGGCAACCTCAGACCTCAACCCAAGCCCAACCTAAGTTTTATCGGGTTGGTGTTTGTATCGCCCAAGCTTGAGATCGGACCTGATATATCCTACCCGAGCCTAACCCAATATCGGGTCGGTCGGGTTGAACCCGCCCAACTTTCAGCCGTACATGAAATTGAGCGAGACAAACATGAAAATGAGCCATTTTTCATTTTGCTCTGCCGATTTTCTAGTTTGCCCCGCCGTTTTTCATGCTTGTCCCGCCGATTTTCTAGTTTGCCCCGCCGTTTTTCTTGCTTGCCCCACCGATTTTCTAGTTTGCCCCGCCGTTTTTCATGCTTGCCCCGCCAATTTTCTAGTTTGCCTCGCCGTTTTTCATGCTTGCCCCGCCGTTTTTCTTGCTTGCTCTGCTGATTTTCTAGTTTGCCCCGCCGTTTTTCATGCTTGTCCCGCCGATTTTCTAGTTTGCCCCGCCGTTTTCTAGTTTGCCTCACCGATTTTCTAGGCTACGGATATGGCTACGGTTATAATCCGTAGCTATAGATTCTTTTTTCTTATTTATTTATTTATTATTTTTTTTTTTTTTGCTGTTGTAATCCCACCGCCTTTTGTGGGTCCCATCTGAGGTCTGTGTTATATCCAAACCATCCATCGATTTGGCGAGCTCATATTAAGCTTAAGACGTAAAATAAAACAGATCTAACTATCAAGTGGCGGGCCCTACAAAAATTTTAACGGTGAAAATCAATTTTCCTGCTGCTCTTTGTGGTGTGGTCCATTTGATCTGGATATGATTTTTTTTTTTTTGGATAATGCTCCGAAATGATCTCTAAATATGGATGAACGTTGTGGATATAATAAATACATAGTTGTGGGGCCATGTAACTTTGATCTCTTTTGAGCCGTTCGTATAATAAATACATAGTTGTGGGGCCCACCATGATGTATGCTTTTCATCCATGCCGTCCATATATTTTTCGAGATCATTTTATGGTATGAGACAAAAAATGAGGTATATCCAAATCTTAAGTGTACCACATTACAGGAAGCAGTGTTGAATGAGCGTCAACCATTAGAAATCCTCCCCCGTCTAAGTTGGGGCCCACTGTGATGTTTGTGAGAAATCCTCCCCGTATAAGTTCATTCATAGGGTCACAAAGACCTGGATGAAGAGGAAAAACAAATTACATAATGATCCAAAACTTTTGTAACCCCTAAAAGGGTTTCAATGGTAGACGTTCAATTTCCCACTGCCTTTTACAATGTGGTCCACTTGATAGCTAGATGTGTCTTATTTTTCACCTCAAGCCTTAACATGAGTTCACCAAATAGATGGACGGTTTAGATATAACACATACCTCACAATGGGACCCACAAAAATTGATGGGGATTACAAAAAAAAAAAAAACAAAAAAACAAAAAAAACAAAGCCAGCGAGTTGGGGTTGACCGGGTTAGGACCCGGTCGACCGGGTCAGAGAAAAAAAACCGCAGTCAGCAAGTTGGGGTCGACCGGTTGGGACCCGGTCGACCGGGTCAGAGCGTGTCCTATGGCTACGGATTATAACCGTAGCCATAGAGACCACCAAATCCGTAGCCATAGGCGGGCTTTCTTAAAAACGAAGCCAGCGAGTTGGGGTCGACCGGGATAGGACCCGGTCGACCGGGTCAGAGTTGGGTCTATTGCTACGGATTATAACCGTAGCCATAACTATAGTGCTATGCACTTTTTTTCTCTTTTTTATTTTTATTTTTACATGGAGAACATTTTTCCCCTTACATTTTTCTATAATACATAATTATGTAAATATGTATATATAAGTATATAAAAATATTTTTCTATCTTTTAATTCATTTCTTTGTCTATTTATTTAATAAGCATATCTCCTAAACTAGAATGATTTACTTAACTTACCATATATGATTTTGGGGTAGGAGAAACTAATTTAGCCAACCAACCTATTTATTTTCCAAGATTCTATCGGGTCGATGGTCAAAAATCTATTTCATTCAGTTCATGGTCAATTTCAATCAACATCGATGGTTAGGGTTGGTGCTCAACCCTAACCCAACCCAAGGTTCCTATACTTAAACCTTGACCCAACCCAACCCAATCTTGGGTTGGGAATTCTCACCCAAGCCCAACCCCAAAGGGCTCGACGGGTTGATTGGATTGGTCGGGTGTATACATGCTAATATTTTCATTATTACATTAGTTTATTATATTTCAATATAGGACTTATTTTTTGTATCTATGATTTTATTAATTATATACGTGATTATTCATTATAAAGAACTTCATTTTTTTTTCTTTAAAAACCAAGCTAAAATATAGGACTACTCCTTTAAAAAGTCATATATCATAGCACGCAATCTACTACTCCTTTAAAAAGTCATGTATCATAGCACGCAATATATTTAAGAGAGAGAAATCCAGCATATTTTGTTAGCTTGAGTCCTTGGAAATGACATGGACAAATGTATTAGGAAGTAGCGAGGCAAACTAGGAAAAGCAGTGAGGCAAACTAGGAAAAGCAACGAGGCAAACTAGAAAAAACAGCGGGGCAAACTAGGAAAAACAGCGAGGCAAACTAGGAAAAACGGCGAGGCAAACTAGGAAAAGCAGCGAGGCAAACTAGGAAAACGGCGAGGCAAACTAGGAAAAGGAGCGAGGCAAACTGAAATATCAGCGAGGCAAACTAGAAAAACAGCGAGGCAAACTAGTAAAACAGCGGGGCAAACTATAAAATCAGCGAGGGATACATGAAAATGAGTGGGCCAATGACGCGCATTAAGTTCCATGTGCATTGAACTTGATCGACGAGCATAGTGAGGCAAACAGAAAATATAGTGGGACAAAGTATAAAGTTCATTTCATCATCATCCACCAAAAATTATAAAGTATGTTATACATCATAACTTACAATTCCGACGAATACACGGAAAATTTTCTAACTATGCTATCCACCAAACTTACAAAGTATGCTATACATTTCCAACTTACAAAGTATGCTATACATCATAACTTACAATGTATATTCAACGATGTAGATAATACAATATATACAACATCTTTCCAAAATTCAGCCCATGCCCGACAGAATTTTCATTGCCTGCAGAGATGGATTTAAAAACATATCAAACATAAAATTAACAAGATAAAACATTGTCTATAAAATCAGACGGGCATGCTACAAATTCAGCGGAGCAAACTAGATTATCAACGGGGCATACTAGAAAGTTAGCAGGGCAAACTAGAAAATTAGCGAACCAAGCTAGAAAGTCAGCGGGGAAAAACATGAAAATGAGCGGGGCAAATTAGGCAATCAGCGGGGCAGACTTAACAAATAATTTCATGGCTTGAGCCAATTCCTATAAACGTATCCAATGTTCAAATGGAACACACCAAATCAAATTTAGAATTGAACTTCTAATGTTGATCATTTCATCTAGGCCACAGAAGTTTTGGATCAAGCTTATAATTGTTTATTCTATTGATCCATGTCAGTATGATCTTATGTCTAGGTTTGATAACAAACAAACATACATCATTGTTGGGCCCACTGATTGGCCCGCTGATTTCACGTTGCCTCGCTAATTCTCATCAAGGTATACCAATTTCTACATCACAACATAGACATACCTTGCCACTTGCCCTTAATTATATTCAAAAGAAAATACCGTTGATTCTAAGGTACAGCTCAAGAAAGTTGTAATATGCATGATACACATGAGCCAAAGATATTGAAGGATCAATTAGCTTCAACCGGCTAAGGGTCAGTTTGGGCAGTGGGATTAGAAGGGATTAGGTGGGGATGAGATTCATCTGCTCTTGTGCCAATTCCACTCCTTGTTTGGGAGGAATGGAAATGCTTGGAATTACATTAAATGGAATTGCATTGGGTCGTGTGCTAATTTCACTCAATGTTTGGAAAGTTGTGTAGGTCCCAACATGATGTGTGGGCTATATCCACACCGTCCACCCATTTATCGAGATTATTTTAGAGCATGGGCCAAAAAATCGGGTAAATCTAATGCTCAAGTGGACTCCACCATAGAAATCAATAGGGATTGAATACTTACCGTTGAAAACTTCTTTGGTGCTACATAAGTTTTGGATCTATCTGATTTTTAGGCCCATGCCATAAAATGATGTTACGAAACAAATGAACGGTTTAAATATAACACATGTATGTTATTCTAAGTAATTTCAAATGATGGTGGGTATATTCATTCAATGTACCACCGTATTATCAACAAAGTAGGGCATTAATTTAATCCCATGGTAATAGGGGACAACCCTGCCATGGTTAATAATTATGTCTCTTGAATCCTATCCCCACCTAATCCCTTCTAATCCCACTGCCCAAACTGACCCTAAAATAAGCTCGCCGCTTAGGCAACTAGCATTGAGCAATGCTCGCAAGGATAACTCAATGAGGTGTTCATGAGTCATATATGACTTTCCTCGTTATTACAAGGTTGCGTAGCTTAGTCAACGTAGCGCGTCACAAGGTTGCGTAGCTTTGTCAGCACAAAAGATAAGGAACACTTGCCTTTATTCGGCCAGCATAGGGACATGGCCGTATGACAGGGAGTCAAGGCATGTATCTGTTCAAGTTTTTAGCTTTTACAGTGTTGGACCCCACATCATGTTATATACAAGGAGACATAAACATACCTTGGCACATGCCCGCAATTAGATTCAAAGGAAATCAGCGGGGCAAACTACAAGATCAGCGGGCATGCGTGTATATATACGTCTGTGTGGGAAAACGGTTCTATATGGTCGAGCTCATGTGAACTACCAATGAGGTCGAGCTGTGTGGGCCCTATCATGAGGTATGTCAAACATCTACCCCATCAGTTAGATGCACTATTCCATGGTGGGCCTAGAGCAGAAAAATCAAGTTAATTCGTGACTTTTGTAGGCTACACCACGTACAAAACTTGAGAGGGGTTACCTTCCATTAAAACATTCATATTTGCCGTTTGGGCCCACCGAAATGTGTTTCACAAATCCAGCCCATCCACAATGTGTGTCCCACTTGGATGAGGGGTCAGACAAGTTTTAGACACATCCAAATTTCAGGTGGGCCCCACCAAGTAATTTTATATGTTTTAGCCATGTCTTCACATGATTTTAGATGGTATGGCCCACCTGAGTTCCGTATACGGCTGATTTTTCGGCTATCCCATAATTTAGAGGGGACCCATCAAGTTCACGGTGTTGATGTTCGACATACATCATGGTGGGGCCCACACAGCTCGACCTCATGGGGAGATCCCATGAGCTCGATCGTATATAACCTTTTCCTCTAGTTAAAAATATAAAAGGAAGTACATACATTCCATGTGGGGGCAACTGAGTTTAAAATATACCTTTGCTGCGTGCTGTCTTCTCTTGACCGACCATTTTGAGAAGAAGACAAAATGCGATTGAGGGGGGCCCACAAAAAGGGTTTTTAGAGGTCTTTCTGCCGGAAAACAGTGAGGAAAGGGGGTGAAAGCAACGGCTGTGAAAGCAACCGTGAAAAGGGAGGGGAAAAAGAAGCAGTGAAAATGGGAGAGGAAAGCCACAGCCATGAAAGGAGGGGTATTTTCGTCCTGAAATGCTGCGTCCGTACGAGGAGGTCCAGTTGCATATTCTAAGTTTGTATTGTTTCAGAAAAACTGCTGGATAAAGGTGGGGTCCACATTCGTAAATTTCTCCCGATATCATCTATCACTGTATTGTATACATAGCTATGTACAGTTTGCTGCAGTTTAGGATTCTGTACATGTGGACCCCATGGCGGGCAATCCAGACCGTCAATCTGATGCTCACAGCTGTCAATTGGTGATGCCTTTGATATTTGAAAATCTTTATCCTTCGAATCTTCGGCCCATTTTTCATTGAATATTGACCATTGATTTATTGTATTTTTAATTGTCTACGGTCCAAATTCATGGGCCGATATGTGGATGGAGTTTTAATCATTGGTGTAACAAAATGCCTCAGCACATGAAACTAGGTGCACATGGTTCGTTCGGTCTGGTTGTAGGGTAAAACTGGAAACGATCCATTCCTAACGGTTACAAGAAAATCGATCGGAACAGAATCAAGATTTTGCACCCTAGAACCGTATTAAAACCGAACCGTAAAACCCGCTGGGTTCAGTTCATTTGCACCCTAGAGCCGTATTAGAACCGAACCGTAAAAAACCGCTGGGTTCAGTTCGATTCTACAATTCTAGGCATTTTATAATCTAGCTCAATTTGTATATATGGGTTTAGGTACTATATATGCGCTCGTGCTCAATGTAAGGGTCCGTGAGTCGAGCTGTGTGGGCCCCACCGTGATGCGTGTCGACCATCAATACTGTGCATTTGATGGGTCCCCTTTAAATTATGGGATATCCCAAAATCAACCGTATACGGCCTTTAAATTATGGGATATCCCAAAAATCAACCGTATACGGAACTCAGGTGAGCCATACCATCTAAAATCATGTAAAGACACACCAAAACATATAAAAGCACTTGGTGGGGCCCACCTGAGTTTTGAATGCTGCAGAAACTTGGTACGAACCCTCATCCAAGTGGGACACACATAATGGATGGACTGGATTTGCAAACCACATCTTGGTGGGCCCAAAAAATGATTATGAATGTTTTAATGGTGCACGGCCCCTCTCCACTTCTATATGTGGTATGGCTCACAAGTAACGAATTGACTTGATTTTTGAGACCTAGTCCCAGAATGGAATGGTGCATCTGACTGATGGGGTAGATGTTCGAAACGCATCACGGTAGGGCTCACACAGCTAGACCTCATGGGGCGTTAAAATCAGTGGAGCACATCGTACCTTTTCCATATATATATATATATATATATATATATATATATATATATATATATATATATATATATATATATATATATATATCCAAACCAAACCCTATACATTCACATTGTGATCCATTTGATAAATGATATAGATATTGTGTAAGATGTGCAAAAAGATATTTACGAAAACAATCAAAGGTGCATTGTAATCTATAAATTATGAGTTAAATAAATAGCTAAAATATATTGTAAACTCATAAAATGGCTTTAAGATAAGTCCAATTAAGCATGATAATTATGATCCGGTTTCATGTTCAGTTCTAGTTTCAATTCTTAGTTTGATTTTATGGTTTGGTTCCTAGTTCGGATTGATTCCACGTAACTCTAAACCAAGAATTGAATCGAGCTAACTAGTTCTTTGATTTTCAGAACCAAAACCACCGAAACCGTGCGGTTTGGTCAGCTCCAGTCCTGTTTACCTGTTTTACTAATTCCACATGCACCCCTTACATGAAACTGGAGCAAACGAATGCAAAGTTGTTACAACATATTGTAGTAAAAAGCCAGTTTAACAAAAGGATTGTGGGGCCCACTGTGGTGTGTACGTGACATCTACTCTGTCTATCACTTCCACCAGCTCATGTTAGGATGTGAACCCAAAGGTAAAGCTGATCAGTGGGCCACACCATGGAAATCTGGGATGAGGATTTGAGCCACTGGAATCTTCTTGTGGACCACCGAAATTTTAGGTCAAGCTGATATTTGGTTTTCCCTTTCATCCTGGCGGTGGGACTCACCTTATTATTATTCAATGACATTTAAAAGTCCCGCTGTTCAACAGGAAATTTTAAATGGCGGGTGTCCCGATTCTCACCGCTCCGTCTGGTGTGGCCCACTAGAGTTCTGGATTTACATGATTTTTGGGTTCACGCCCAAGCATGAGCTAGCCGAAATGATGGACGGAGTAGATGTGTCACACCCATCACTGTCGGCCCCACGGGTCTTGTTTTTTCAAGGGCTTCCTAAAATAGTAGTAGGAAATTCGCGTCCCTCAATGGGACACCTAAGGGATAGATAAGGTGGGCCCCATCCATGCAGTTGGACCAATGAAATATTAGGCCGTTCCACTAATCAAGTGGACCATTGCTGCACTAAAAGAATGGATGGTTGTAAACGTTGCCAAAGTTCTATATTAAGAATACAGCTATAAATGGCCCAACTGATTAAATCGACCATCCTTTTTTTTTTTTTTTTTTTCTTCTTTTTTTTGCCTTGTCATCTCCAAGGTGAGGCCCACCTTTTGTACGACTCAGATGCCCATGCACACGTGCCACGTGTAAAGGTGCATGTTGGGACCATGCAACCCTCAGCTCACGTAATCAGTGGCTGCAAAAGGTGGGAGCGCATGTTGCTTGTTAGGTGAGTGCGTAACACTGCTTTCCTTTTCATTTGATACCGCACGTGAGAAACATCTAGAGCCTGCCAAAATTCACGTGTCGGTTGCAAAAGTTCTACTACTAGGTGGGCCAATCCGCTCCGTCCATCAGTTTTTCCACCTTACTTTCATCATCTTAAATCAAAAACTTAAGTAGGCCACACCATGAGAAAAACGTACAATCACGCTTAAAACTTACAAATCCAATCGGTATAGCCCACATGAATCCTGTATCTGGATGATTCAGGAATACATCTTCCAAGTGGTATTTCTGACCTGATTAACGGATCGGATGCAATATAAGGTGGGCACCCCATTCCGTGGAGCACTTCTTCTCTGTACACGAGGCAGGGTGGTTGGTCAATCTGGTCCATCCATCTACTGGGCCATCTGATTTTTGCATATTTGCTTTATCCATTTGCTATCCAATGTAGTAACTATATCAACGGTGATAAATGGAAAATCACCCGTCCACGTGTACTCCACGATCGAGCTCGTCTTTATTTTAGACCCACGGCCACGCTCTTCTTTTCTTCTGTACACTCCTGTACACTTAATCACGTACAACTAGTTGCGTGATGACTCAGCATGCAGACCCATCTTTCCACCTGATCTGTCAATTCTATAGACGTCCAAGCCATGTTAAATGGTGGGCCCCACGTGAAGATCACCTAGTACAAAAATCAGGCCTATCCGTTCAGGAAGGTGGACACACCATCGAAATAAATGGACGGCCAACGTTGGATGGTCTGACTTAACATACAGGTGTCACTCACCTAATCAGTGGAACGGCCTGATTTTTTAAGGCGAGCAATCTTATTGATGTGGCCCAGCTTTTGGACGGGTCAGATGTCCTATGGGAAAATCAGGCCTCCATAGAGTAGTTGTCTAGAGTAACATGAGAACATTCACTTACAACCCAATTGCATGGAAGCTGGCAATGCACTCCAGCACTTAGACGAATCTAGACCGTTCGAAATCACATACTAGCAACTAGCAAGTTTCAGTGTACTCTGCTCTAGAGCCCAAGAACTATTGGGAAGATTGATGGGCTTTCAATCAAACCCAGTTAGGGTCGTCGGTGGGCCAGCCTGCCTCTGAGGCCCACCAGGTCCACTGACTACATACCTAGGCCTGTCTCGAGACACTCATTTACAGCCAGGACTGCGAAGCCAGGCCCATTCATCCACTTTGTGCAAATACAAGTTTGTTCATTGGGTGTGGCCCACCACGAATCAATGGTGGCTGAAAATCAAGCCACTCAATTATAAGTTGAAAGCTTAAAGATTTTGTGGTAACATTAATTACATTTGACTTAGAGAAAAATTATCATTTTTATCTTAATTTTACAATGTAAAAAATTGTAAGAAATATACCTTTACTTGTTTACTTTGTAAGTGTATTTCGCTTTCGTTTTTAGTGTTGTAATTTGTTTATTAAACAAATACATTTTAATGATAGTGATAGCTCATTTACTATGAATTACACCAAGAATTGGAAAATCAAATGGTTGATATTAATTACACAAAAATAATTAAAATCGGCAATCTTACCCTTCTACTTGTTATGGCCCACCATGAATTGCTTGTGTTTTGGAAGGATCACTTAGTCAGGCAATTTAAAGAAGCCCATCCATGCCTTTGGAATATAGATGGCTTACTGTCCCAACCTGCCAATGGGGATTCGGTGAGGCCATGACCATGAGGCCCACCTTGACATATAGGTTATATATCCACACCGTCCATCTGTTTTGCCAACTCATTTTAAGTCATGGGCACAAAAATGAAGTAAATCTGAATATGAGATGAATCATACCACAAAAAATAATTGTGATTGAATACCCACCATTGATAACTTATCGTGGGCCACAAAAGTTTTGGATGAAGCTGATATTTTTGTTTCTCATCATCTAGGTTTGTGTGACCTTGTCAACAGATTGGATGGCAAATAAAGAATGCAGATTGACTACTGATTAACAACTAAATAGGTTATAAACTCAATGGGCCCCCCCGTGATGTATGTTCTATCCAACGGCATATCCGTTTTACCAGCTCAATTTAGGGCATGAATTTAAAATTGAACCATATCCAAAGATCAGGTGGATCATTTCACTAGAAATAGTGGGATAACGACATCAACGGTTGAAACCTTCCTTGGGCCCAATGTATGTTTATTTGTCATCCAACCTGCTCATAAGGTCACACATACCTGCCCTAAGATAAGCTTCCAGAACGTTCAAAACATTATAATGGCATGAGGAAGCTTTTAATGGTGTAAGTTCAATCACCACTGTTTTCTTATGGTGTGGTCCACCTGAGATTTATATCTGCTTCATTTTTTACTTAATGTCTTAAAATGAGCTGGCAAAACAGATGGACGACGTTGATATACAACATGTGGGCCCACGGTCACGGCCTCAGCGAATCTGCGTTCCCAGCTTCCCACGTGCGCTCACACGTAGATAGATATCCACCGGACGCGGATTGCGTCCACCCCGCCCTTACCCTAATCCGTCCGGGCAGGGCTCTGTGGGACCCACCGTAATGTAAGTATTTTATCCACGCCGTTAATCATTTTCCTCATATCATTTTAAGGTATGATCTAAATATTGAGGCTGGTCGAGGGCTTAAGTGGACCACAAAGTGGGAATTGAACTTCCACCATTAAAAACATCTTGGGAGCTGAGAAGTTTCTGATCAAGCTAATATTTGTGTTTTCACTTCATCCACGTCTACATGATCTTATGAATAGGTTGGATGGTAAAAGAACATCACGGTGGCCCTTAGAAAGGTTTCAACGGTGGATGTCATTATCACTGCAGCTTCCTTTGGTGTGGTCCACTGGAGCTGTGGACCTACTTCATTTTTAAGATTACATCTTAAAATGATATGAGAAAATTGATGAACGGCGTGGATAAAACATGTACATCATGGTGGGCCCCATAGAGCCCTGGGCGTTGGTAGGATGCAATCCGCGTCCATATCCACCAGGCTCACCACACACGCAGGTAGTAGACCAAACCTCTTAAAATATACGGTACTGTCCGCATCTCCACCGTACACGTGGCTATCTAGGATTACATCCACACTATGGGCCATATCCGGAGACCCAGGACACGGGCTTTGGTGCATACGCAATGAGAAAAACATTGATAGATTAACGGGTCATTTTTCTTGGTCAGATGTGGTCCACCTAATGAGCGGACCAGGCTGATTTTTAGTCCAGCATCTGTTGAAGGTGGGCCAATGTATAAAGCGTCCAAAAAAAAATAAAAATGGATAGGATTGTCTGAGGAGTTTTTTTTTATTGGATACGGTGGCTGGTGTCCACCATTGATTTTGTCCTTAGATTGATCTGAACCGTTCATATTCTAAATTACACCATATAGGAACTATAGTCTTATAATCATGATTCATTGATGATCCTACTCTTTGATCTTGATCTGAATATGAGCCATTAATTATTCAGATTAATCTACACCCTATTTTTAATGGACACGGATTTGATGGATGCTTGACTCTGGGCCTACAGTGATGTATTTGTTTGATATCCACACCGTCCATCCATTTTTCCAGCTCATGTCAGGGCATGAGCCCAAAAATAAAGCAGATCCAAATCACAGGTGGACCACACCATAGGAAACAATTGTCATTGAACGTTCACCATTAAAAACTTGTTGAGGACAACGAGAGTTTTGGATTAAGTTGATATTCGTGTTTTCCCTTCATCCAAGTCTGTGTGATCTTGTCAAGATGTTGAATGGCATCCAAAGCTTTTAATGGCTACTGTTTCCCACGGTGTGGTCCACTCAAATTTAGATCTGCTTCATTTTTGGGCATATGCCTGAAAGTGAATGGAGGCCTGGATATAAAACGCATACATGAAGGTGGACCCTACAGTTGCAGCTCCACCTTATTGAGTTTTCAACATTAGGCATTTTACTTCCCGCATTTTTGTATAGTAGTATGGAAAAATAGATGGACTGTATATCATAATCATTATATTAACTCATGACCTTGCTATGCATACTCTAGATAGTTGATTCTACTATACAAGTCTTCCAACTCTAGCAATATAGATTGCCTACTCACATCACAATGTGGCCAATTGATATATGGCTAGGATCACTTTACTAATTTGACATGTTGGCTATTATATCATATTGTTTGTATGTGCATTTATGCAAAAAAAGAATGACTGACTCAATTCATGAAATTTGTGTGTTATAACAACTTAAGTATATGAGTAATTCATTTAGTATTTATTTCAAAATTTCGTTGTGATTCAAATTTAAATGATTTTCCAAGTTTTTTTTTTAAATATTATGATATTTGGAGGTATACTTTTAGAAATTCTTAATGAAGTGTTATTTTTAAAGTGGATTAAGATATTGGAGTGAACTGAAATTAATGCGGTATGTGTAGAAATTAACTATTTATGTCATATTTGAATTCCTCGTAAAATTTCAAGAAATAATGACTCCGCGAATAGAAACCCTATTTAATGAAGAGAATTATTGAAATTCTTTCTGTTTTGTTTTGTTTTTTTTTTTTTTTTTTCCTTCATGAAGCAATAAACTTATCAAATCATTAAACAGCCTATAAAAGAATTTAGATGTTTTTGAATAGTGTAAATTATTTTTATAGTGTGGCCCATCAAAAATTGAATTCAAATTGAATTGTATCTATTGGACACCTCAAATGTCATACACATGCCAATTGTACTCTGCAATTAATTTCATAACTTCACAATTTTTAGAGAGAAATAAATGAAGAGGGCCATGTAAGTTTTGAATAACGCTAATATTTTGGTTGTTTCAATTTATTACCATGGGAACGAATGACATTATGAATTGTATTGGGCTAATATAGTTATTTCCCAAACCATTTTTTCTTCCACTTATTGTTGAGTTTTGGATTAACACTAATTTTTAGTATATGTACTAATATGATATGATAAAATCTTATTAATTTAAGGTTCAAGTGGACTTACTGCATTGAATGACCATCATTAAAATCTTCTTAATGTACAGGAAAGGCCACAGCCATATCCTTGGCAAGCCAAGTGCAAATCCTCCACAACCGCATAATAAGACCCTCAACTTGCCAGTTAATATCCAAACCTAATATTCCTGATTCATATTCCCATCGCGTAATTATTGGGTCTGTGTCCTCTGGCCCATAATCACATATTGTCACTGTATTGTCATGGTAAGATTAAGAAGCAATCAGGTATTCGTGGTGGGCTGAGAACTTCACCAATGTTAGGCCGTGTGGTATCCCATACCTTGATATAGTTTCTATCGTACAAGCAAGTGACAATGCGTGAATTACCGATCCAGTTCCAGTCACACTATTCGAGACGTCTATCATTAGGTCGTGATGGCAAAAGTGCTTGGATCTAGTGGATTCAAAATTAAGCATGTATCAATACCTGGGTGGTTGTAGGTGTGTTCGATAATTGGGTGATACAAGAACCAGTGATTGACGGTAACATCGTAATAAGCTGACAAGAACAAAGTGGCATTGGGATGACAGTCGACCGAATAAGTTGCTGGCATGGTTGTTTCCATTGTAGGATCGGAGAACATTGCCATTGGGTAGATCTATGAGGTCGGAGCGACCATCGTGGCTTGCTAAGATGATATGGTTAGCATTGTTCAGTGACCAGGTGCAATTAAAGGATAGGGGGATTGTGCGATAGGATAGTACACAGTAGAACATGGATTGTGTTCATAGAGCCATGTAGTACACTACCAACAGGGTAGGCGCTGGTGACAGCGATGGAATCAGCCATGTAATTGAATATATTATGGTATCACAAGGGTATCCCGATCTATGGGAAGCCATGATGTTGGTGCGTGTGTTACCGTACATTAATTTGGATAAATCATTTTATAGCATGATAAAAAGAATGAGATAAATCTAAAGTTCAAGTGGACCCCGCCATAGAAAATAGTGGGTACAATGACATCCACCATTCAAAACTTCTTAGGGGCCACAGAAGTTTCCGATCAAGCTGATATTTCTGTTTTCACTTTATCTGTCTCTATGTTAACTTATGAATAAGTTGGATCTAAAAAATACATCATGGTGGACCTTATAAATGTTTCAACGGTGAGTGTGACTGCTAGCACGGTTTTCTGTGGTGGGTCTACTTTAACTTTATATCTATCTACTTCTTTTCGATCTCTCTAAATTAATGGACGGTATGGATACAACACACGCATCATGGTGGGTCCACATAGCTTGGTGACATCACTTCAGTAGCAACTTGGCTACTGACCTTGTCGGTATATAATTGGCTCTGAGGACCCGACCGGCTCGACTCGACTAGGAGAATCGTCATCAATGCGTACACCAATTTCTTTATCAAATCGGCCACAACCATCCTCAGCAAGGCCACGTGCATGTAATGTCGGTGAGAGATGTTTTAATCAATTGGTTTTCCTGATTTTCTTTCTCAGAAAATAAAAGAAGAAGATATTCTGATTTAGTTGATGTTGATGGAAACGAGGATGAACCAGTTGAATATTAAGAAATTAGTCGGAGTCTTCCAATCACCATCACAGTGGACAAAGGAGAGGGAGTTCAAGAGATAAAGATATCGATCCAGTATTTTTTTTCTATCTACATAAAGATCACATGTATTTTTTCAATTTTTTTTTTTTAATGTAAAAGCACAGTTAATAATAAAACAGGTGATTTCCTCCATTCTTTTGTGTTTTCTCATATGACTTTTGTTTCTTGCATTGATTTTGGATTTACTTTTTGGCTTTGATTTTGTGTATTCTCTTTACTATAATTTTCACTTCATTTATTTTAATCTTGGATGGTTACTGTTTATTAATATGATTTTGGGGGGGTTCTTTTGGTGTATTCCTTATGGGATGTTACTGCGATTTCTGCTTATAGTGGTTGTATCTCTTAGGTTGAATGCAGACCGTTGTTATTGTTGGGATTCGGTTTGCGGAATCACACAGATTTAGATCTAGGATAGCAATCGAAAGGCACCAAGCACACACAAGAGAACACAAAGATTTAACGTGGAAAACCCTTGCGAGAGAAAATCATGGCACAAAGCAACAGAAATCCACTATGAAAGCATAAATTATAAAGAGAGAAGACTTACCCGATTCGAACAACCTCCAATCTCACCCTTGCTACACCCTTTAGAAACCTTAAAACCCTTTTAGGAAGCCTTAGCCATACCTTAGAATAGCCCTAGGGACCCCTATTTTAGGAAACTCCTTTTCCGCACCGACTTGGAAAAGTCCAAAAACTGCCTCAAATTTACGCAGTCCGCGCACCGGCTGCGTAACCCTCGACTAGTCAAGTTAGGCCCTCGACTGGTCGAATGGCACCCTCAACCGGTTGAGCGTAACCCTCGACTGGTCAAGCATCCCAGACACCCAAAACATGTGCTCGCAGGACTTTGAGTCGAGCAGGCCGCGACCGGTCGAGTGGACCCTCAACTGGTCGAGCCAGTCCCTCGACCAGTCGAACACACCAAAAACAGATTTAAGACATCAATCACAATAATCTTCACCATGTCTTCAATCTTCAACCATGTAGCTTCTTGACATCTTCTCTTATCTCTGCAACACATCATAGCTTCTCGTGCACACTTCGTCCTTCTTTTACGTCATCGCCAAACCTAGAGAAGTTACACAGAACTTGAACTTCTCTACAGGAACAATCTATGTGAGCATGTCTATCGGATCTAAATCCACACTCCAAACTACCTTTGCTCATGTCTTCTCTAAAGGAAAGACATAGTCTTCTTACCATCTCACCACTACTCAATATTGCTTATCGGGGTACTTGCTCACAATACCGATAGCCTGTGAAATAACCGGTCTAATCCAGACTATGACATACACTGCCAACTGCATTCGAATAAGGCTCATGAGATATCCTGTTTTTCCTCATCTGTTTTAGGATATGTCCTGAGGAAAACTTAAGGAGAGACGTGTAGGGAACGCTCTTTAGCTTTGTATGGTCCATCACCTCATTGATCAATACCTACCCAAGGTATTCTGCCTGAGATAACCAAAGTCTACTCCTCCTTCAGTGTCAATGCCGAGAACCATCTTTGCAGCCCCCCGATCCTTCATCCTGAATGTCCCACTTAACCAATCTTCAGTACATTGATTTCATACATATCATAATTGGCGATCTACATGTCATCAACATACAATACCTGACCCACCATGAAGGAATCAAACCATTACTTAGGCGACGGGTCATTCCACGACCTCCTGCATAGTCTTTTCTCAGCCCATTTAACTTCGAATCGCTCTGATTGCTTCATGTAGATCTGCTCTTCTAATTTCTCTTACAAAAGTGTAGACTTCACATCCATTCTTCCAGCTTAAGATCACATTAGCCAACCAGTGCTAATCACGGATCTAATAAACACTTTCTTTACCATCGGTGCGAATATATCTGAGAAACCGATCTCTTAATCTGCTGCATCAACCACTGCATATCTATGGAGCAAAAGTAGTTCTAAAGACAATGACGTGGTCATTCTCAGCTAATTATCATTCGTCTTCGGTAGTAGAATGTAAGCTTAATCGAATTTTGGGTTAAGTCCAAGAACGAGCCAGAAAAAATGATGAACGGAGTGGATGCGTCACGCCCATCACTATCTTGTTGTTTCACGGGCTTACTAAAATAGTCGTAGGAAATTCGCGTACATCAGTGGGACACCTAAGGGATAGATAAGGTGGGGCCATCCATGCAGATAGTCCGGTGAAAGATTAGGCCATTCCACTAATCAAGCGGACTATTGCTGCACTAAAAGAATGGATGGTTGTAAACGTTGCCAAAGTTCTCACCATATTAAGAATACAGCTATATATGGCCCAACTGATTAAATCGACCATCTCTTTTTTTATGCCTTGTCATCGTGAGGCCCACCTTTTGTACGACTCAGATGCCCATGCACACGTGCCACGTGTAAAGGTGCGTGTTGGGACCATGCAACCCTCAGCTCACGTAACCAGTGGTTGCAAAAGGTGGGAGCGCATGTTGCTTGTTATGTGAGTGCGTAACACTGCTTTCCTTTTCATTTTATGCCGCACGTGAGAAACATCTACAGTCTGCCAAAATTCACGTGTCGGTTGCAAAAGTTCTACAACGAGGTGGGACAATCCGCTCCGTCCATCAGTTTTTCCACCTTACTTTCATCATCTTAAATTCAAAGCTTAAGTGGGCCACACCATGGGCAAAACGTACAATCACGCATGTGGCCCAGCTTTTGGACGGGTCAGATGTCCTATGGGAAAATCAGGCCTCCATGGAGTGGTTGTCTAGAGTAACATGAGAACATTCACCTACAACCCAATTGCATGGGAGCTGGCAATACACTCCAGCATTTAGACGAATCTAGACCGTTCGAAATCACATACTAGCAAGTTTCAGTGTACTCTGCTCTGGAACCCATGAGCCGTTGGGAAGATTGCTGGGCTTTCAATCAAACCCAGTTAGACTCGTTGGTGGGCCAGCCTGCTTCTGTGGCCCACCAGGTCCACTGACTACATGCCTAAGCCTGTCTTCAGACACTTATTAACAGCCAGGACTGCGAAGCCACGAACCAATGGTGGCCGAAAATCAAGCCACTCAATTATAAGTTGGACTATGTATTACGAAAATGACTTTCAAAATTGAAATGGGCCTGCCATTGGGCTTGATTAGAGGTTGGTCTTTTCAAGTTTAGATTAATTATTGCAATTCAATTTGATAGCACTTCCAAACACTCTAGAATGTATATTTTTTATTGGGTACGAACAATCTAGATCATTCATATGGTCGGGTTCTCATTAAAAATGGACCTTTGCTTTCAATGGCCCGTAAAGTCAGACAATGGCCCAACCCACATTCTAATGGACCCACATCATTCCCAAGCTAGCCATTGGGCTTGATTAGACGTTGGTCGTTTAAAGTTTAGATTAATTATTGCAATTTAATTTGATAACGCATCCAAACACACCAAAATTGAAATTGAGGATGAATTTCAAGTCTAACTTTTTGCAATCTAGATCATTTGTATAGCGGGGTCGTCATTAAAAATGGACCATTGGTTGCAATGGCCCATAAAGTCATACAATGGCCCAACCCATGTTCTAATGGACCCACATCTTTCCCAAGCCAGCCATTGGGATTGATTAGACGTTGGTCGTTTCAAGTTTAGATTAATTATTGCCATTCAATTTGATAGCGCATCCAAACAAGCCATATTTGAAATTCAGGATGACTGTATATTTTTGTTTGGCTATGAATTTCAGGTCTAACTTTTGGCAATATAAATCATTCATATGGTGGGGTCCCCATTAAAAATGGACCATTGATTGCAATGGTCTATAAAGTCAAACAATGGCCCAGCCGACATTCTAATGGACCCACATCTTTCCCATGTATAATTGGAAAATTGAGCCGAGCTCATATTCGTAGCATCCTTTGGGACCACTGGGATGCAACTCTCATAAGGGATTTTTCACAAGAAGTGGCTCTCCCTTGACTTCCATGTCAATAAAATCACTGATCCACGTAAAATCAGTCTAATTGGTTTTCATTGAGTGGACTTTTTAGTAGTTATTTTGATTTTAGTATCCGTGAAAATGCATCTAAATGCACGAAACAAACTAGGGTTTGACTCAAATCAACATTTAGGCATGGAATGCCGCATCGAGGGTGTGGCCAGATCGTATTGAAGCCCACATCATGTCGAACGGTGGTGAAATGATGTGGCAAGTTTTGATTGGCTAGCGAAGTCCACACCACCTGTTGCGCAGCACGGCAACAACACAGTGGACCTAGATTCAATCTCAGGCTTTACCTACAAACGATAAATAAGAAAAAATATAAACTAGAAATAGATTAAAGCAATTCAAACAAACCACAATACAAGATATACATGGAAAAACCTCAACAAGGGTAAAAAACCACGGATGCAAACTTCCACTATAAAGAACAAAGATTACAAGGTAATATAATAACCTCTCCCTTGGAAGAACATAGAAAACCCTTTGCCCACACCTTAAAATTATTTCCCCAATATTTCAATACACCTAGAAAAGCCCTAGGAACACCTATATATAGTTTAGGCAACTCCTTTTTCCGCTTCCCAGTTGCGAAAGGACTTGCGACACAAAATTCGCGTAAAATCGCGGAACGAATCTGCGTAACTACGACCGGTCGAGCAAACTACACGACTGGTCGAGCGACCCCTACGACCGGTCGTGAATGGGTCGCGACCGGTCGAGCACCTCGGGATCAAAAAATGATGCTCGCTGGACTTTGAGTCGAGCCGGACTCTACGACCGGTCAAGCATGGCTCACGACCTGTCAAAGGCGGTCCCAGATGTGGCTCCACATCTTAACAATCTCCCACTTGAAGACACATCATTTTAAACCTTCGACTTCTTCATCCGGAGTGCACCACCTCCCCGTCTTCAAGCCTAAAGTCCAATCAAAGCTGAACAGAGCTTTAGCTTCTCCCGTGTGACCGCCTTGATCAACATGTCCGTAGAATTCTCACTTGTATGAATCTTCTCCAGAGCAATCGATCCATCTTCCAGTAACGAACGTATGAAGTGATATCTGATGTCAATATTCTTAGTCCTTGAATGAAAGGCTGAATTCTTAGCCAAGTGTATTACACTCTGACTGTCACTGTACAGCTTGCAATCTGCTTGCTTATTACCCAACTCTTCCATGAAACCTTGCATTCATACTATCTCCTTGCACGCTTCTGTAGCCGCAACATATTCTGCATCCATCGTACTGATAGATACTATCTTCTGTAACTGAGAGACTCAACTGACTGCAGCACTACCCAGAGTAAAGACATAACCTGTAGTGCTTCTTCTGCTGTCGATATCTCCTGCCAAATCTGAATCCACGTAGCCTTGTAACTTGATTTCTGATCCACCATAACACAGCCCTACATCCTTAGTACCTACTAAGTATTTAAGGATCCACTTCACAGCTTCTCAATGTTCCTTCCCGGGGTTGTTCATGAACCTGCTAACAACTCTCACTGCTTGAGCAATGTCTGGCCTCGTGCTCACCATAGCATACATGAGACTCTCTATCGCTGACGCATATGGGACTTTAGCCATGTAGTCCCGTTCCTCCTGCGTCTTTGCACCTTGCTCCTTAGATAGCTTGAAGTGGTTGACTAATGGAGTGTTAATCGGCTTAGCACTTCCTATATTGAATCGATCAAGTACCTTGGCTATATACTCTGCCTGTGATAAAATTAGTTTCTTATTTTTCCTGTCACGTTTTATCCTCATGCCTAGGATTTGTTTTGCAGCTCCCAAATCCTTCATGGCAAATTCTTTAAACAGTTGTCTTTTGAGATCTAAGATGTCCTTCATGCTTGAACCGGCCACAAGCATATCATCAACGTACAGAAGAAGGATGATGTACGACGTATCAAACTTCTTCAAATTGCAACAGTGGTCAGCATGACATCTCCTATAGCCGTTTCCCGACATGAAATTGTCGAACTTCTTGTACCACTGCCTCAGGGCCTAAAGATAAACTCTTTTTCAGTCTGCACATCTTGTTCTCATTTCCTGGTGTCACGTATCCTGTCGGCTGATGCATATATATTTCTTCTTTAAGGTCCTCATGATGAAAGGTTGTCTTAACATCTAGCTACTATAGATGTAAGTCCACTGTAGCCACTAAACTCAAGACCATACGAATCGTAGACATTTTCACTACAGGTGAAAATATTTCAGTGAAATCGATACCTGTCTTTTGTTGAAACCCTTTCACAACCAATCTGGCCTTGTACCGTTTCGAACCATCGTGCTCCTCCTTCAGTCTATAAACTCACTTGTTATAAAGAGTTTTCTTACCCTTGGGTAGAGTGACTAGCTCTCATGTACGATTAGACTCAAGAGAATCCATCTCATCATCCATGGCCTGCTCCCACTTAACCCGTGTATCTGACCGTAATGCCTCTTCAAAACACTCTGGCTCACCATTATCTGTCAGCAGTAGATAATGTAAGGAGAGAGAGTATCGGACCGTGGGCCTCCTCTCCCGAGTAGACCTCCTCACAACCGGTGTCTTTGGCTCTGCCTCATAATGCTCCTGTGCATAATCATCCTGTGGCACTATAACACCCATGTTTGACAACTCTTCCAACTCTACGAATTCCTTTTCCTCGGCCTTATTTTCTTACACACTGTCCTTATGCATCACTTTTTCATTGAAGATTACGTCCTTACTTCTGATGATTTTCCTTTTTTCTGCATCCCAAAACCTATATCTAAAATCATGCTGCTCGTAGCCTATAAACGTTCACCTCCTGGACTTCGCATCTAGCTTATTTCTCTGCTCTGCATCAATGTGAACATATGAAGTGCAACCAAACACTCTGAGATGTGCAAGGTTCACTTCATTCTCAGTCCACGCTTCTTCTGGTACCCCACCATCCAATGGTGCTGAGAGACTTCTATTGATGAGATATGCGGTAGTATTCACAGCATCTGCCCAAAAAATCTTGGGCAACCCTGCATGTAACCTCATTCTCCTGGCGTGCTCAAGGATGGTTCTGTTAATGCGCTCAGCCATACCATTCTGTTGTGGTGTCCCTGGAATCATTTTCTGATGTTTGATTCCATTTGTTACACAATACTCCTCAGACCTCTTATCACAATACTCTCCCCCATTGTCAAATCTGAGACACTATTGTTTTTCCTGTCTCGTTTTCTACCATAACTTTTCACTTCTTAAATACATCAGATTTATGCTTTAAGAAATAGACCCACAGTTTTCTACTAACATCATCAATAAAAGTAACAAAATAACGTGAGCCACCAAGAGATAATATCTGTGCCGGTCCCCACACATCAGTGTGTACAAGCTCCAACAGATGCATCGTTGGAGCGCGTCCCGTCTTCTTGAAGCTTACCCTCTTCTGCTTGTCATACACGCAGTCCTCGCAGAATTCCAAGTCAATAGACTTCAGCCCGGGTAGCTTCCCTTTTGACAATAACACTTTCATCCCTTTCTCACTCATATGTCCCAACCTTTGATGTCATAGCTGCCCATTCACTCCAGTTGATGCGACTACGAGTGAACTATACGATCCTAAAGTCACGTACAAAGTACCTTCCTTCTTGCCTTGAGATATCACCAAAGCACCTTTTGTGATTTTCCAGGAATCACTAGTGAATGTCGTCACATAACCGGTATCGGCCAACTGCCCCACTAAGATCAAGTTACGTTTCAAACTCGGTACATGTCTAACATCCTTTAATTTCAAAACCATTCCGTCTTTCTGATTGACCTGAACGTCCCCCTTTCCAACTATACTGCATGGCTTATCATCACCTAGGTAGACTCTCTCAAAGTCACCCGACACATAATCACGCAGAACTTCCTTACATGAAGTGACATGAAATGAAGCACCCGAGTCTATAACCCAAGACTCATTCCTCGCATCAAGAGATAAGATCAACGCCTCTGTGTCACTCTCCTTAGATAGATTCACTGAATCATTCCTGCCTTGAGAGTTTCCTTCTTGTTTCTTGAGCGCCCTGCAATCACGTTTCATATGCCCCTTCTTACCGCAATGCCAACACCTGTCTTTGTCTTTCTGTCCCTTGGACTGCTTCCTCGACTTAGAACGCTCGTGTTTATTGCCTCCTTTGTTCAGCGATCTTCCTCTTCCTTCAACGTTTAGAGCATTCCCTGAATCCCCTGAAACTCCTGATGCCTTTCTTCTAGATTCTTCGCTGAGAATTAGACCGGTCACATCATCCAATTTCCGCTTTGTCGATCCTGAAGAATTGCTCACAGCAATCACTAAACCATCCCAACTGTTTGGCAAACTGGACAAGATCAATAACACCCTGACCTCATCCTCAAAAGCAATGCCAACGGATTCCAACTGGCTCGTGACTGTATTGAACTCGTTTAGATGTTCAGTCACGCTCCCACCATCTGACATCTTCATGTTGAATAGTTGTTTCATGAGATGAACCTTATTGGACGCTGAAGGTTTTTTATACATGGTGGCTAGGGCTTCCATTAATTCTTTTGTAGTTTTCACCTTGGATATATTGAAGGCGACGCTCTTAGACAAAGAGAGTCGGATCGTTCCTAAAGCCTTTCTATCCAGTAAAAATTATTCATCATCTGTCATCTTTTCTAGTTTCTTCTTTTTTCCTCTTAGAGGAATATAGAGGTCCTTCTGATACAGATAATCCTCCATCTGCATCTTCCAGAAGGTAAAGTTTGAACCATCAAACTTCTCAATTCTAATTTTCCCATCTTCCGTCATCGCTCCCAGTAGAACTAAACCAATAGCTCTGATACCAGTTATTGCGCAGCACGCTAACAACGCAGTGGACCTAGATCCAATCTCAGGCCTCACCCACAAACGATAAACGATAAACAAAAAGAAATATAAACTAGAAATAGATTAAAGCAATCCAAACAAACCACAAGACAAGATGTACGTGGAAAAACCCCAACAAGGGTAAAAAACCACAGATGCAAACTTCCACTATGAAGAACAAAAATTACAAGGCAATATACTAACCTCTCCTTTAGAAGAACATAGAAAACCCTTTGCCCACACCTTAGAATTATTTCCCCAATATTCCAATACACCTAGAAAAGCCATATGAACACCTATATATAGTTTAGGCAACTCTCATTTCCACATCCCAGTTGCGAAAGGACTTGCGACACGAAATCCTCGCAAAATCGCGGAACGAATCTGCGTAACTACGACCGGTCGAGCGACCCCTACGACCGGCCGTGAATGGGCCACGACCGGTCGAGCACCTTGGGATCAAAAAACGATGCTCGCTGGACTTTGAGTCAAACCGGTCCACGACCAGTCGAGCCGGACCCTACGACCGGTCGAGCATGGCTCACGACCGATCGAAGGCGGTCCCAGATGTGGCTCCACATCTTAACACCACCTTCACCGGTGGTGAAATTATGCAGCAAGTTTTGATTGGATAATCTTATGTAAGCCATATACACTATCATACAGTGAGTATAAACTTGCAGAAAGCTTAAAGATTGTATGGTAATATTATTTACATTTGACTGTACATTATATCATTTGTTTTAGAGAAAAATTATCATTTTTATCATAATTTTATAATGTAAGAATGTAAAAATTATAATTTCTTTTACTTGTTTATTTTGTAAGTATATTTTACTTTCATTTTTTGTGTTGTAATTTGTTTATTAAATAAATACATTAAATTAATAATGATAGCTCATTTACTATAAATTACACTGAAAAATCAAACGGTTGATATTAATTATACAAAAATAATTCAAATCGACAATCTTTCCCCTCTACTTGTTATGGCCCACCATGGATTGCTTGGGTTCCGGAAGAAATACTTAGTCAGGCAATCTAAAGAAGCCCATCCATGCCTTTGGAATATAGATGGCTTACCGTCCCAACCTGCCAATGGGGATTGGGTGAGGCCATGATCATGAGGCCCACCTCGACATATATGTTGTATATCCACACCTTCCATCTGTTTTGCCAACTTATTTTAAGTCATGGGCACAAAAATGAAGTAAATCCAAATATCAGGTGAATTACACCACAAAAATAGTTGTGATAGAATACCCACCATTAATAACTTATTGTGGGCCACAAAAGTTTTGGATGAAGCGGATATTTATGCTTTCTCTTCATCTAGGTTTGTGTGACCTTATCAACAGATTGGATGGCAAATAAAGGAAGCAGATTGACTAGTGATTAACAGATAAATAGGCTATAAACTCAATGGGCCCTACCGTGATGTATGTTTTATCCAACGGCCTATCCGGTTTACCAGCTCAATTTAGGGCATGAATTTAAAATTGAACCATATCCAAAGATCAGATGGACCATTTCACTAGAAATAGTGGGATAACGACATCAACGGTTGAAACCTTCCTTGGGCCCACGGTATGTTTATTTGTCATCCAACCTGCTCATAAGGTCACACATACATGCTCAGCATGTTCAAAACATTATGATGGCCTGAGGAAGCTTTTAATGGTGTAAGTTCAAGCACCACAGTTTTCTTATGGTGTGGTCCACATGAGATCTATATCTGCCTCAATTTTTAGCAAATGCCTTAAAATGAGCTGGCAAAATGGATGGACGACGTTGATATACAACATGTGGGCCCACGGTCACGGCCACAGCGAATCTGCGTTCTCAGCTTCCCACGTGCGCTCACACGCAGATAGATATCCACCAGGGTCACCATACACGCAGGTGGTAGACCAAACCTCTTAAAATATACGGTGCTGTCCGCATCTCCACCGTCCACGTGGCTATCTAGGATTACATCCACATTATGGGCCGTATCCGGATACCCAGGACACGGGCATTGGTGCATACGCAGTGAGAAAAACGTTGTAGATTATTGGGCCATGGCCCACCTACGGTTCGACCATCTGCATGATTTCTTTGAAACGTGTGTGAGATCTGGAGAATTCACCTGGTACGTCCGCGTGCCGTGGCCTAAAATCAGGATGGTCCATTAATCAAGTTTGCCACACGTGTATGTTGAATAGACCTTCATTTTTTCAACGGGTCACTTTTCTCGGTCAGATGTGGTCCACCTAATGAGCGGACCAGGCTGATTTTTAGTCCGGCATCAGTTGAAGGTGGGCCAATGTATAAAGCGTCCAAAAAAATAATGGATAGGATTGTCTGAGGAGGTTCTTGTATTGGATACGGTGGCTGGTGTCCACCATAGATTGCATCCTTAGATTGATCTGAACCGTTGGTATTCTAAATTACACCATATAGGAACTATAGTCTTATAATCATGATTCATTGATGATCCTACTCTTTGATCTTGGATCTGAATATGAGCCATTAATTATTCAGATTAATCTACACCCTATTTTTAATGGACATGGATTTGATGGATGCTTGACTCTGTGCATACAGTGATGTATTTGTTTGATATCTACACCGTCCATCCATTTTTCTAGCTCATGTCAGGGCATGACCCCAAAAATAAAGCAGATCCAAATCACAGTGATGTATTTGTTTGATATCTACACCGTCCATCCATTTTTCTAGTAAAGCAGATCCAAATCACAGGTGGACCACACCATAGGAAACAATTGTCATTGAATGCTCACCATTAAAAACTTATTGAGGTCCGTGTGATCTTATCAAGCTGTTGAATGGCATCCTAAGTTTTTAATGGTCAACGTTCAATAACTACTGTTTGGTAGGGTGTGGTCAACTCAAATTTTGATCTGCTACATTTTTTGGCTTATATGTTTGAAAATGAATGAAGGGCTTGGATATAAAACACAGACATGAAGGTGGACCCTACATTTGCAGCTCCACCTTAGGGAGTTTTCAACGGTAGGCATTTTACTGCCCACATTTTGTCCAGTAGTATGGAAAAATAGATGGACTATGGTAATCATTATATTAACTCATGAACTTGCTATGCATACCCTTGATAGTGGAATCTACTATATAAGTCTTCCAACTCTAACAATATAGATTTCCTACTCACATCACAACGTGGGCCAATTGATAAATGGCTAGGATCACTTTACTAATCTGACATGTTGGCTATTATATCATACTGTCTGTATGTGCATTTATGCAAAAAAGAATGACTAACTCAATTCATGAAGTTTGTGTGTTATAACAACTTAAGTATATGAGTAATTCATTTAGTATTTATTTCAAAATTTCGTTGTGATTCAAAATTAAATGATTTTACAAGTTTTTTTTTTTAATATTATGATATTTGTAGGTGTACTTTTAGACTTAATGAAGTGTTATTTTTAAAGTAGAATAAGATATTGGAGTGAACTGAAAATGCGGTAGGTGTAGAAATTAACTATTTATGTCATATTTTCATAAACATGATTAATAATTTTCATTTGAATTCCTCGTAGATTTTCAAGAAATAATGACTCCATGAATAGAAACCCTTTTTAATGAAGAGAATTATTGAAATTCCTTTTGTTTTTGTTTTTTTTTTTTATTATTATTCGTAAAGTAATAAACTTATCGAATCATTGAACAACCTATAAAAGAATTTGGATGTTTTTGAGTAGTGTAAATTATTTTTATAGTGTGGCACATCAACAATTGAATTCAAATATTTCATTCAAAGTGAATTGCATCTATTGGACACCTCAAATGTCATAAGTAATAAACTTATCAAATCATCGAACAGCCTATAAAAGAATTTGGACATTTTTGAATAGTGTAAATTATTTTTATAGTGTGGCACATCAACAATTGAATTCAAATATTTCATTCAAAGTGAATTGCATCTATTGGACACCTCAAATGTCATACACATGCCAATTGTACCTGCAATTAATTTCTTAACTACCACAATTTCTAGAGAGAAATAAATGAAGAGGGCCACGTAAGTTTTGAATAGCGCTAATATTTTGGTCGTTTCAATTTATTACCATGCGAATGAATGACATTATGAATTGTATTGGGCTAATCTAGTTATTTCCCAAACCATTTTTTTCTTCCACTTGCTGTTGAGTTTTGGATCAGCGTTAATTTTTAGTATATGTACTGATACGATATGATAAAATTTTCTTAATTTAAGGTTCAAGTGGACTTTCTGCATTGAATGACAATCATTAAAATCTTCTTAACGTACATGTAAGGCACAGCCATCATCCTCGGCAAGGCCATGTGCAAATCCTCCGCAGATATATGAACTCCCCCATGGTGCGTGTGTTGTATCCATACCATGCATTAATTTGGATAGATTGTTTTATAGCATGATAAAAAGAATGAGATAGATCTAAAACAAGTGGACCCCACTGTAGAAAACAATGGGTACAGTGACATCCATCGTTCAAAACTTCTTAGGGGCCATAGAAGTTTCCGATCAAGCTGATACGCTGATATTTTTGTTTTCACTTTATCTATCTCTATGTTAACTTATGAACAAGTTGGATCCAAAAAATACATCATGTTGGACCCTATAAATGTTTCAACGGTGAGTGTGACTGCTCCCACGGTTGGGTACACTTTAACTTTAGATCTATCAACTTCTTTTTCTTGTGCCATAAAACGATCTCTCCAAATTAATGGACGGTATTAATACAACACACATCATGGTGGGGTCCACATAGCTCGGTGACGTGGCTCGACCCTGATTCCACCCCACGGGTTTTCGTGACATGTGCAAATCCTCTGCACATCAATGCGGTGACAGACAATGCCAGGCTTTCCACAGCCATGTGATGTCGGTGAGATGTTTTAATCAACTACTTTTCCTGATTTTCTTTCTCGGAAAATAAAAGAAGAAGATATTCCGATTTAGTTCATGTTAATGGAAATGAGGATGAACCAGTTGAACATCAATAAATTATTCGGAGTCTTCCAATCACCATCACAGTGGACAAAGGAGAGGGAGATCAAGAGATAAAGATATCGATCCAATAATTTTTTTTCTACCTGCGAGAAGATCACACGTATTTTTTCGATTTTTTTTTCTGTAAAATCCCAGTTAATAATAAAACGGACTATTTCCTCCCTTCTTTTGTGTTTTCTCATATGGCTTTTGTTTCTTGAATTGATTTTGGATTTACTTTTTGGCTTTGATTTTGTGTATTCTCTTTACTATAATTTTCACTTCATTGAGTTTCCCCGTAACGGGCAACATGCAGATGTGGATGGTCGAATGATCTGCCTCTAGGACAGCCCAAGGTCTTGTAAATAAGTTCCGATCTGAGTTTCACACTGACTGTCCCGGCCTCAGATTATTCCGAACTAACAACCTCGAAGCAGAAGCAAAATTGGGGGCCGAGCCGAGAATCGTTTCTTCCTTCAGTCATTTTCACTATTCTAGATTATCTCTTATGCATCCGATCAGATTAAGATGGCGTCGGACCTTGGAACTGAAGGGGCTCGGATCTTCCCATAATAGTTATAATGTTATGTATTTGAAGGTAAAGGAAACGGGAGATCATATTCCTCTAATGTGCATTGAGGACACTCGCAATTACGTGGGCAGGCCCACCTGGATGTATCTATTTATCCACACCGTTCATCCCTTATCTCATATCATTTTAAAGTATGTGTACAAAAATGAGGTAGATCCAACGCTTTGGTGTGGTCCACTTGAGCGTTTTATCTACCTCATTTTTGTGTACATACCTTAAAATGATATTTTTAAAAAAATGGATGAAGACCACAAATAAACAGATACATCAAGGTAGGCCCACCCAAAGAATTGCTCGTTCGTGGCTAGATACAGGCAGGGTAGGACACAATCAGCGCCTGTGTATTGAATATAACACCTCACCCAAAATGTACTGTGCCCGCTCCACCTTGAGCCTTAACTTGATATGTGTATTACATATCCACTACATACATCCGTTTTGTCAGCTCATTTTCAGCCTACGAAACTATGGTAATTGGTCATTAAAAAATTTTTATTGTCCACAAAAGTTTTGGATCAAACTTTTGTTTTTTCCCTTCATTTAAGACTTGCGACTTTATCAACAGGCCGCAAGTAAAATAAAATTTTCGGTGAGTCGTGTGAAGTTTTTAATAGCAGGTGTTCAATCAGGTCAAAAGAATTAGGTAGATCCAAGGCTCAATTGGACCCACCATAGAAAACAGTGGGATTGACTGTGCTCAGGCTACTGACAGCGTCTGTGTCCCCGCGTTATATATACCTTTTTTTTATTATTATTATTATAAAGCATGAGCCTAAAAATAAAAGAGATCCAAATATCAAGCCCACCAAGTAATGGAAAAATAGTAGAGATTTAATGCCTACTGTTAAAAACTTTCTAAGACCCGCTGTAACTTTTATTTGTTGTCCAACCTATTGATTAAGTCATGCACCACTTGGATGAATATCAAACACAAATATCTGCTTAATTCAAAACTTTCGTGGTTCTAAGAAGTTTTTAATGGTAAGTGTTCAGTCCACTCTTTCCTATGATGTGGTCCATATCAGACCTAGATCTACTGCATTTTTAGGCTAAAGCTATAGTAGTCTCCAAAAATGGATGAAAGGCGTGGATTTGATATCTACATCTTAATGTCAGTACCCACCTGGCTACTGACACCGACAGACTGACAGTATCCGTAGTAAGCATCCTTAATTATTAGGAGTAAACATCAGTACCCATTGCTGACAGTAGTGATTAGGACCCACCAAAATTCAAAGTGTTTCAAACAAATCTATAAAAATCTACTCCTAAAATATAAAAACCATTGGCAATTTTCATAATTCTGGCACACTGAAAGTGGAACTGGAATACTACCTCACAAAAGTACATATTACGCAAGCAACTCATCAAGTGGGGCCCAGCTTTTAATCTCATGTCTTATAAATAACGTCAGTTAACTCATTGATTGTGTTACCAATGCAAAATACATAAGAATGGTTAGATCAACGGACCATTTTCAACATTAAGATGTCCCAACTAGATAATTTCAAAAATGTATTTTTCTGAGCCAGGGAGATGGATCCTGCATCATGAACGTCTTAGATCTCATGTAAGTGTGACAATTGACACGTGTGATCCGCATGTTTGGTACCAAGAGACTCGCGCGTGTACTGTTTTCATTTTATACGACTCACGTTTTGAAAACGGACTCGCGTTGTTCTCCCGCCTGCAACGTTCGATGGATGCGAGAGTCGCGACGGAAGATAAGACACCCGTCATCCCGCCTTTTCTTCCGAAATTCTAAGAAAATACCACTACATTTCAAAGAATATTACGAAATTGGCATTATTTTTATTTTCTCTCGAATATTCTCGTTCGGCCACGGAATTTACAAAAATGCCCTTCCACTCTGGTGATGTGGTATGATAGTATGTAGAGTACACTTCCGCCTGAGGGCACACGTACCTAAATAGAATATATGGAGTAAATCATATCCGTGTATCAGGTGGGACACACCATCTACATCATGTAGAAAGAAATTAGGGCAAGTACACGGATGAATGAAAATTATGGTATATTTTAGAAAACTTGGGGGTATTGTGGACCTTTTATTGTTTTGGTTTACGTGGGGTCCACCTTATAGATGACCGACAAATATTTCTTGAAAGATGATGGAACCGGTGGGCCCCACATTCTAGACGTCTACGATTTCATTCCCACGTGTCAGGATAGAGTAGGCCCCCGGTGCGTGTGCAGATTGCATCAAGGGCCAGTAATCTAAAACCGTATGTTCGATTTTTAATTTTTGGCCCTTGTGCTGGTTCAGTAATCCAAACCGTTGATATGATGGGTCTGTCCCTGGATGGCCCATGTACCGAGAATAAAATAATAAAATATTGAAAAATTCTAAGTATAAATCATCTAGTCACATTTGGGTTGAATCTGACCGTTGTTGTATTTTCTTCCTTGACCGCCTATTTGTTGGGCCACCTCCACTTACAAGAATTTTTAGATCATAGGCCGTCCTATGTTGGACCCACCATTCCAGTGGTTTGGATTGCTGATCAGGCCCCTACTTGTGCAAATTGCATGCACGAACGGCACCAAAGTCGGACGCGGATTGCGTACTACCCCCGCCCGTCCCTAGCTTCGAACGGGCAGTTCTGTGGGCGGTCCCACCGTGATGTATCTGTACATCCAAGCCGTCTATCCCCTTTCTCAGATTATTTTAAGGCATCAAAAACAAAAATGAAGCAGATCCAACGGTCAAATGGACCACACCACTGATGACTCTTGCATTTAATGCAACTGACATTAGAGCTGGGTATCGTCCGGATCGGATCGGATTGGGCCCAACATGAGCTGATCCAAAATCTCAATGGTCTGATCCGAACTCGATCCGATCCGGGACCGAGTCGGCTTGCCTAATTCAATCCGTGTCTGACTCGGTCAGGAAAACCGAGTTGGATCGGAATGTGCACGATTCGGATCAATACAAATGTGAGCATTGAAAAAAAATGAAGTCGTTGTCTTAGAAAATAGTATTTACGGGTACTACGCATCATGCGTATAGTAGGAATCCCGTTACCAAGATGTAAAATCAAGATGAGTTACGAATGACCGAGCCACTCGCGCACACGATGCCCATCTGACTCAAACGGCAAACCCTCCCTCCACTTGTTTTCTGTGGGCCCCACCATATCATCCTTGCCTGACTAGACACATGACCCGCACAAGCTCCTCTTACAGCTATCACGCGAGCTGGATCGCTGGCAGCATCTCCATGTGATCAACAAAGCGGGCTAGCTTAGAGGTTTAAAGAAAGGGAAAATGCATTGTAGTCCAACCTTACCTCACACCAGCTATATAGTCGTTATAGGTACGTGTCGTGCAAGAAGAGCACCGACGCTTCTCGAGCTCCGAGTTGTATGAACGGTTCAAAGGAGATTAAAGTTTTATGGGCCCCACAGTGATGTATTTATTATATCTACACCGTTCATCTATTTTTAGAGATCATTTTAGAACACTATCCAAAAAACGAATCATATCCAAAGAACATCTGGACCACACCATAAATAGCAGCGGAGATAATGATTTTCACCGTTAAAAAATTTGTAGGGCCCACCATAACGTTTATTTTCCATCCAATTTGTTCATAAGGTATTGGCCCACCATAACGTTTATTTTCCATCCAATTTGTTCATAAGGTATTGGCCCACCATAACGTTTATTTTCCATCCAATTTGTTCATAAGGTCACAAATACCTGACCTGAATGAAGAGGAAAAACAAATTTCATAATGATCCAAGAAAAATGGTTTCAATGGTAGACGTTCACTCCCCCACAGCTTTTTTGCAGCGTGCTCCACTTTATAATTAGATCTATCTTATTTTTCGTCTCAAGCCTTAAGACGAGCTCGCCAAATGGATGGACGGTTTGGAAATAACAGATACCTCGTGATCAGACCCATAGAACTTGTTGACATCAATACAGCAGCTATACACCAGCCAATCCGCTTCCCCCTCTACCATTTTAAGTGATATGCTAGATTTGGCTTGGGAATTGGGGTTTTCCACAGTCGCTGGGTGAACTCCAGTTTCCCTGATCGCACGCTCTGGCGTGGCATCCTATCCGTTCAGACCATGTCAAGTAGAGTCGGTTTGGTCAATAGGTGTATGTATTCCACGCGTTTAAAACAACGGATGTGTTGAAAATTCGGCAACTGTTCACAAACAGTCAAAGCAAATGCACACGTACGGATGTTCAAGAGGTGGGCCCCACAAGGAGGGCATAACCATCAAATAGTGCAGCTTATCTCTTAGAGGTTGAACCATCCGATTGTTGCAGTTCGATGGCTATCTCCTGTCTCACCCTCGTTTTCTAACCCACACGAATTCACAGAGACAGTTTCCCGTCCGCTTTTCCGCGATCGGTTCTTCCATTTCACACCATTGAAAGTAAAAGCTTCTTGTCTACTACTACAAAGGTAAATAGCTGGAACCCATTTCAAATACAGATGATCCAGATTGGATCGGTCCGAATCGGATCCAATTGGATCAGATTCCGGATCGGATCGGATCGGGTCGAATCAGGTCCAATCCAAACTCGACCCGAAAAGATTTTGGATCTAGATGGGGCTACCCAATCCAGACCGTCGGTTTGATTTGAATTGGGTCGGATTGGGTTTGATCAGGTCGGATCCACCTGATCGGATCTGAAATGCCCAGCTCTACTGACATTTAATGCTTTGTTCATTTTAATGCAACCAAGCTTATTATTTGGTGTGGTCCACTTGAGTGTTGGATCTGCCTCATTTTTTTGCTCATACCTTAAAATAATCTGAGAAAAAGGATTGACGACTTGGATGTACAGATACATGACGGTGGGCTCAGAACTGCCCGTTCGAAGCTAGGGACGGGCGAGGGTAGTACGCAATCCGCATCCACCAAAGTCACGCCACGTGGCATGGATGATTGAGTCAAACTTAGTTGTAAATTAGGGGTATACACCGAGTTGAACCAAGATGGCTTCTAGCTGACCCCAGCTTGAACTCAGCTCGGCTTGGTCCTCGAGCCTGACTAGCCAGCTCACTTGGTTCGGTCAGCAGCTTAGGCCAGTTCAAGCCGAGTTCGAGCCAAGATTGAGCCGAGTTTGCCTGTGCAGCATTTTCACAAATACATGGACTGCACCTTCAAAATATTACTGTATATAAAACAACAGCAGTGGTTTTACAGGTATTTTTATCAAATACCTTCTAAGCAATATAAAAATCAAGAAAAAAAAATGGTATTTGTTTCAGATTCGTATCTTCCTTGCCACCAGCCACAATTCGTTGAGTCATTTCATCAAACACTTGGTGAGCAACATCAATATTAAAGTAACCGAGTCACTAAACTGGTTCGATCCGAGTTCGATTCGAGTTGGGTTCGATTCGAGTCAAGTCGAGCTGGGGCAGCTCAAACTCATTTTCGAGCTCAAGAATTCAGCTCGACTCGGCTTGAATTCAGCTTCGAATCGAGCTTTTTCGAGTTGAGTCAAGCAAGATAATTGAGCTAGCTTGGTTCGTGTACACTCCTAGTTGTAATGGGGCGTAGCTAGGGGTGCACACGGTTCGGTTTGGTCCGGTTCTAAGGTGAAACCGGAACCGAACCGTTCCTAACGGTTCTAGGAAATTCGGAACCGGAATCAGACCGTTGGCACCCTAAAACCGAATCGGAACCGAACCGTTAAAACCGGTTCGATTCCAGATCGGTTCCACGGTTCTGGGCTTTTTATAATCTAGCCCAATTGCAAGCTCATGCCCATCCATATTGTGGTCTATTTGATGAATGGTTTAGATATTGTATAAGGTGAGCAAAAATACATTTACGAAAATAATTGTTATAGAGAAAATAATTATAAGGTGTGCAAAAATACATCGGTTCGGTTCGAGGTTCGGTTCCACGGTTCGGTTCTACGAATCGGATCCACGGTTTGGTTCACGGTTCGGTTCGGTTCGGTTCTACATACCCCCAAACCGAGAACCGAATCAATGTCACTAGTTCTTTGATTTTTGGAACCAGAACCGGAACCGATGCACTCTATAACCGGACCAAACCGGCCCGTTTGGTCGGTTCGGTCCGGTTCCACAGTCCATCCTTAATTGTGGGGACCATTTTGATGTATGTACGTTATTTAAATCTATGCTATTCATCCATTTTTTAAAGATCATTTTAAGCCACACTACCAAAAAATGAAGCGGGTCCAAATCATACGTGGACCACACCAAAGGAAACAATGGTGATTGACCATTGAAAACTTCCCGTGGGCCACAAAAGTTTTGGATAAGATGATATATGTGTGGTCCCTTCATCCAGGTCTTTGTGACCTTATCAACTGGTTGGATGGCAAATAAACATTCCGGTGGCCTCCAATAAATTTTTAATGGTGGTATTCAATCATCATTGTTTACCGTGGTTGGGTTCCACCTAGGATTTTGATATGTTTAATTTTTTTGGATAATGCCCTAAAATGGAATTTCAAAATGGATGGACGGCGTGGATTTATGGCACATACATCAAGGTGGGCCACAGTAAAGGATCCACCATTGTAATAGCTTGGTTGCGCAGTAACGGGGCTGACACTCCTGTGTTTGCTCCGCACCATGTAAAATAAAAAATAGTGGTGACTCTCCAATTGTGAACATGGGATAATTTTTCCTGAATCCAGGCCGTTCAAATAACTTAAACAAACTTAGATGGAGTATAACCCAAAGAAAAAAAAAATTGCACTAAAAAAATAGGATTAACCTTTGATGTTTGACTTCTACTTTGGACCCTTGAGTATTTTACTTTTAACTATCCATTGGGTAGCCATTAATTGGATGGTTCGGATTGCTTGATCAGTCCAGCTCTAGAGCTGTGGTCCACTGGGACCGGCAGTTAAGGTCGTTTGGTTAGTTGTATGATAATGCTATGTGTGAGGAGGAGAGTCAGTGCCATTTTTCAAAGTGGTGGGCCCAGACATGACACTATAAACGCACAATCCTGCTTTAGGATTGGAAACCGACAGGTAGTCAATTTTGTTGTGAATAATGTCTCAAAAATAACAAATAATATTTGAAAATATAAAAAATTAAATAATAAAATATGATTTGTTTATTTGCGTTGAATGTGACTGGGTTACTCTGCTTGAAATTAAATTTGTTATCCTTGTACCTCGTCCAAGTGCAACAAGAATATTGGACAATTGGCCTTCAGGATATGACGACTATTACCCAACTCCAATGATACACTCATTGTACATGGGCTCAAATCAGCGTGCAGAACTTAACCGAAGTGAGAGCGAACTTAGTCAGCGAAACAACACTGAACCAGAGACGGATTTTTGAAAGAAATTATTGGTTTGAATGAATTTATTCGGAAAACGAGTAAGTTTATATATAGACCACAATTAGGTGCACTATTTCAAATGGGTTAAGTACGTTGAGTTTGAACCCAACTAGTGCGACCACTCGAACAAACACATCCTTGGTTCGAAAATTCACACAAAATTGACATGTGCGAGTATATTTGCGGAGTGCATAATAAAACCTTCAGTGCATGTGTATTCTCAATCCCGACATAGCTAGCATTTGTAGTCAATGTTGAAATTTTGGTTTTGAAAAATTCAAAAATTCGAGATTTTTGTTTCGACGCCAAAACGATGTAAAAATTTTCAAATGAAAAAGTGTGGTTTTACTTTTGTCTCACATCAAAAATGAGAAAAGAAAACTTATGGTTTATATGTGGAGGTGTGTATAGTATTCTTACTTAGAGTTTTGGAGATTGATATGGTCGGGTTGCATGTTCCAGTGCGTAGCACTAGAACGCACGCACTCGGGCATGGGCAAGGGCGTGGGCAGTGTGGCTGTAGTGGCGCTAGTTGGCGCACTTTTCCAACAATCTGAAACGACCCAAATTAATGATCAACTGTCAGAAACAACTAGCAACAATTCACTAACCCGATGCTTATATAAACTGGACTATTCTGGTGCAAAAACCCAAATCAACTCCAACATATCTCTTCTCATCCATCAGATCTCATAGAAACATCTTCATATAAGAATGTTGCAAATACGTCTGTTATTCGAGTCTACCAGAAGATCAGCTGTGTTGGTGGTGGACCCTTCATGATCATTACACGCAGGTTCCAGATAGGTTTGTCTTATCCTAGAAGTAATTTGCTTGTAACCCATCAACAATTGATAACGTGGCAAATCACGCTTTAAGGACAACGTAATTTTTACGTGATTCAGCTTAGTGAAACAAAAATAATTAATTTTATTTTTTAGTATTTCCAACATATTTTCCAACCGTCAATGGCATAGGTTCAGGCTAATGGTATAGTCTCTCATTGGACCGAATTCACATGCCCCCTAAGAAGGGGCTCAAGCCCCATGCAAAGCTCCTCTCTTAAATATATGAATTTTTCTTTGATCCTTTCAAATGTGGGATAAGAGAAATACACCGAGCCACTCTCGATGACAGCCTCGATATCATCGATAGTCCTTCGATGATATCGAAACATGACCAAAACTGTCCAGTGACCAAGGGTGAAAAATACTGTAAATTATCGATGGCATCGAGACCCTGTCGATGACAGCCTCGATATCATCGACGGTCCTGTCGATATCATCGACAGACCACCAGACAGATTTAAGACATCTGTCTATAACAATCTCCACCATGTCTTCAATCTTCATCCGTGTAGCTTCTTGACCTCCTCTTATCTCTTCATCACATCATAGCTTCTCGTGCACACTCCATCTTCCTTTTACGCCATCGCCAAGCCCAGAGAAGTTGCACAGAACTTGAACTTCTCTACAGGAACATTCTTGTTGATCATGTCTGTCGGATCTACATCCACATGCCCAACCACCTTTGCTCCTGTCTTCCTAAAAGAAAAGACGTAGTCTTCTTACCATCTCACCGCTACCCAATATTGCTTGTCGGGGTACTTGCTCACAACACTGATAGCCTGTGAAATAACTGGTCTAATCCAGACCATGTCATACACTGTCAACCACATTCGAATAAGGCTCATGAAATATCCTGCTTTTCCTCATCTGTTTTGGGACATGTCCTGAGGAAAACTTGAGAAGAGGAGCGTAGGGAACACTCTCTGGCTTTACCTGGCCCATCACATCCTTGATCAATACCTACACATAAGGTATTCCTCCTGTGATTACTAAAGCCTAGTCCTCTTTCAGTCTCAACGCCGAAAACCATCTTTGCAGCCCCCCGATCCTTCATCCTGAATGTCCCACTTAACCGAGTCTTCAGTACATTGATTTCAAACATGTCATAATTGACAATTTACATGTCATCAATTCATGACTGACCATGAAGGAATCGAACCACTGCCTAGGCGACAGGTCGAACCACGACCTCTTACAAAGTCTTTTCTTAACCCCTTTAACTTCGAACTACTCCAGTTGCTTCATGTAGATCTGCTCTTCACTTTCCTTTACAGAAGTGCAAACTCCACATCCATCCTTCCAGCTTAAGATCACATTGGCCAACCAGCGCCAATCACAGATCTAATAGACACCTGTTATACCGTCGGTGTGAATATCTCTAAGAAGCTGATCCCTTCTCTCTGAGCATAACCCTTCACTACTAACCTCGTCCTGTATCTATGTCGTGTCCTCCTGAAGATCCACCTGTATCTAACCGTTCTCTGGCCCACTAGAAGCTCCACCAGCTCCTATATGTCGGTCTGGTACAACGAATCCATCATATCGCCCATAGTCACCTTTCACTTCTCAGCATCAGGCTCACTTAGAGCCATCTGAATAGAAGATGAATCCCCTGCGATATTGGAGTCGTCCATGTACCTCGCCGATATCCTGCGATCATGCCGTGTGATTCTTCTCACAGGTGGTTGCTCCACCTGCTCTGCATCCCTGTCCGCACATCTCAGTCTTCTTGCCCTGCCCGCTCATGTGGCCATGCCCAACATGCCACACACATGCAGAGGTGGAATCCGCTACATCCACTTCAGCTCCACCTTTTGAAGTGCCCCCGATCAACTTGTACAAGTTACCGAGTCGTTGCGCTTTCATGATTACTCGTACCCCCTTAGATACCTTAAGAGCACCATCAATACCTGTGTACTTACATCCTTTTGTCTCAAGTACACCAAGAGAAACCAGATTCTGCCTCAAATCAGGAATGTGCCTGACATCAGTCAAGGTATGCTCCACCCCATCAAACATCCTGATACGCACCGTACCAACAACCATAACATTACAGGCAAAGCCATTGCCCATAAACACCTGTCCACTATCGCACTCCCTATAATTGGTGAACCAACTCCGATGAGGAGTCATGTGAAAAGATGCCCCTGTGTCTAGCATCCACTCGTCCTTACGATCATTGTATGGCCGCCTAATAGTAGACATAGATAAAACATCACCATCACATCCACTCGATCCATCTGACGTGACAACATTGGCCTTCTTATACAAAGCCTCAGAATCTTCTCTCTTCAATTTAGGATTTCCACAATCCTTCTTCACATGTCCTTCTTTTCCACAGTTCCAACACTTTACCTTTCCTTTGCCCTTGCCCTTGGATTTAGATCTAGAACCTGAAAAACCTGTACCTTGTCCAGAATTACTACCCACTGTAAATAGTGCATCAGAAGACGTCCCCATGTCGCTGTTTAGTTGTCTCATAGTCTTCCCTTAAAGAGCCGAGATAACGGTATTGACACTCAGTGTTTTGTTCGTGCTGCACATAGTGTCCTTGAATGCCTCAAAAGACGCCGGGAGAGAATTCAACAACATACATGCATGTTCTTCATCTTTCATCACTTCCTCCATATCCAGCAATTTGCAAACCAATTTATTAAAGTTGCTGATGTGAGCCTCTAGATCTCCACCCTCTACCATCTTGAAGTTATACCATTGCCGCTTCAAGTGCAGGTGATTTTCAGAAGATTTCTTCGCATAAACATCCTCTAACTTCGTCCATAACTTAGCCACAGTTTTCTCCCTCATGACGTTTTAGAGAACCTCATCCGTGAGACATAAACGGATCGATGATAATGCCTTCTTATCAAGAGTATTCCATTCATCATTTTTCATAGTAGACTTTCGCTCCTCAAGAGCACCATTTTCGCCTTGCTTGATTAAGGAACTCATCATCTTGATCTTTCATAACTCAAAATTATTTTTTTCTGAGTACTTCTCAATCTCATACCTGGTGTTCGCCATTATTACCAATCCCTCAAATTCATATCTATGCCCCAACCGATTGCTTTTATACCACTTGTTAGGGATTTGACCTGCGGAATCACACAGATCTAGATCTAGGATAGCAATCCAATGACACCAAGTACATACAAGAGAACAAAGATTTAACGTGGAAAACCCTTGCGGGACAAAACCACGGCACAAAGCGATAGATCTCCACTATGAAAATAAAAATTACAAAGAGAGAGGATTTACCCGATTCGAACAACCTCGAATCTCACCCTTGCTACACCCTTTAGAAACCCTAAAATCCCTTTAGGAACCCTTGGAACTCTTTTAGAAAGCCTTAGCATGCATCCCAATCCCGCATACACCCCTTTATATAAGTTTAGAAAGAAGCAGACTCAAAATAGGAAACAAATTTCGCAAAATTTGCGTTTACGCAATCGCATCTGTGGAACTCTTTGATGTCATCGAGCCACTCTCGATGACAGCCTCGATATCATCGACGGTTCTTCGATGATATCGAAACAGGACCAAAACTGTCCAGCGACCAGGGGTGAAAAATACTGTGAATTATCGATGGCATCGAGACCCTGTCGATGACAGCCTCGATATCATCGACGGTCCTATCAATATCATTGACAGACCACCAGACAGATTTAAGACATCTGTCTATAACACGGTGTAGATATAATAAATACACCAATGTGGGGCTCATGTAACTTCGATTTCCTTTGAACCGTTCGTGAAGATGGAGGAGCTAGCGTCGGCACTTGTCTTCTCACAACACGTACCTACAGGGGAAGACAACGCTCCTCGGGCCACATACGGTTCAAAAGAGATCAAAGTTACATAGGCCCTATAGTGGTGTATTTATTATATCTACACCGTTCATCCGTTTTGCGGGACCATTTTACGGTACTATACAAAAGATGAATCATATCCAAAGATCAAATGGACCACACTACAAATAGTGGTGGAGATAATAATTTTCACCATTAAAAATTTCATAGAGCCCACCGTAACGTTTGTTTTCCATCCAATCTGTTTGTAAGGTCACAAAGACCCGGATGAAGAGTAAAAACAAATTTAATATTGATTAGCAAACATTCTACTTTTTGTAGCGTGGTTCACTTGATTGTTAGATCTGTCTTATTTTTCGTCTCAAGCATTAAGATGAGCTCGAAAAATGGATGGACGGTTTTGATATATAACATAAATCATGATGGACCCACAGAATTTGCTGACGTCAATACACAGCTATATAGCTGATGCGTGGTACACTAGCCAAGTAGCCAATCCGCTTCCTGCAGCGGGACGTGGATTGCGTCCTACCGGGCTCTTTTGGGCAAACATTGATGTAAGTGTTTTATCCACGACTCTCATCGATTTTGTCCTATCATTTTAAGGTATGACTTTAGAAATGAAGTAGGTCCAGACATTCAGTGGACAATACCGAAGGAAGCAGCACCGATAATGACTGGCACCCTTGAAACCTTTCTAAGGGCTACCTTGATGTTTTTTTACCATCCAACCTATTCGTAAGGTTATGTAGACGTGTATGAAGTGAAAACACAAATATAGGCTTGATCTGAAACTTCTCCAGCTCCCAGCAAGTTTTTAACGGTGGACGTTCAATCCTCACTTTGTGGTCCACTTAAGCACTGGACCTGACTCATTTTTCAATCATACCTTAAAATGATACGAGAAAAATGATGAACGGCTTGAATAAAACACTTACATAACGGTGGGCTCCACGGAGCCCTGCCCTAACGGGGTAGGACGCAATCCGCGTCCCACTGCAGCGAGGCTAGTGGTCATTGATCCGTGGGCCCGTGATGACATATGTATTTTATCCATGCCGTTCATAATTTTTGTAGATCATTTTAATGCATGAGCTCAAAATAGGGCGGATCCAGATCTCAGGGACCACATCATATGAAAACAGTGATGATTGAACACCCACCGTTAAAAAATTCCTTAGGCCCACTGTAATTTTTTTTATTTTTATTTTTCCATCCAATCCGTTGATTATGTCCCAAAGAATTGTACGAATGAAAAAAAAAAATATAAGCTTCATCCAAAACTTTTACTGCCCCAAAGAAGTTTTTAGTGGTGGGCGTTCACTCACCACTGTTTCTTGTGGTGTGGTCCACCTGATATTTGGATCTGTCTCATTTTTGGAAACATGCATTAAAATGAGCTGAAAAATGAATGGACGGCGTGGATTTAACACAAATACTGTTGGGCTAGAGAGCACCGAGTCCGTGAGATCCGGACCAACCTAATTTATTATTTCCAAAGGTCAACACGAGGTCGAACGAGTGAGAGACAACGTGATCATGTAGGTGGCTACGCGGTGCTCAATTAATCGTAAGTCACGCCCCAAGGCCACATGGCCACGTGGTGTCAAGACTATCTAGGGCCGTGTCTTATCCACACCGTCCATCCTTTTTGCCGAGATGATCCCAAAAGGCAGATTCAAAATTCAAGTGGACCACACCACATTAAATAATGGAGATAAAATACTTGGAGTTTGTTTCATGGGAACCACCGGACAGAACTGAATGGTATTAAGTAGGATTTGAACCCAATTTTCATCCAATAACAGTCTGTTTTGAAAGGCTGGATGTTACTCCAACACGGAACACCTTGTAAATTGCACCAGATTTTGCCCATCCCTCTTTACAGCATGGGATACAGGATGGGACCACAGGCTGTCCACCGTGATGTATAACTTTGATCCACACCGTCCGTACGTAAGGTTCATTCAATATAGAGAATTGGACCAAAACAAAGGTAGATCCAAGGCTGCAGTGGACCACACCGTAGGAAGCAGCGGTGCTAAAAATGCTCACCGTTGAAAAACACATAATATATTGCAATATACTCTGCATTTCAAAACACTCTCACGAGTTTATAGCTGGAGGATGACCGAATCTCATCACCCATCCAAACAGAAAACCTAGCTCATCCCGGGCTCTTCCGAATCAAGAGGAAGTCCTAGACAACTACTGACATGCCTCTCATTACCTTAGATCTATTTCCATCCGGTCTAATCCACTCTATTGCAACGTCCCATATTGGCCCTAGCATTGAAAACTTCTTAAGGTACATATAAGTTTTAGATCAAGCTGATATTTGTGTTTTCCCTCGTAAACTTATGAAAAGGTTGGATGGCAAATAAATATTACAATCTTGGAAGGTTTCAGCGGTGAATCTCATTAATTTCTCATTGTTTTCTTTGGTGTGCATAAATTCACCCATGATTGTGGTTCGATTTTGGCTCAAGACCTAATTAGCTGACAAAACGGATGGACGAAGTAGATAAATACATATGTTATGGTGGGCCCCACAAAACCCCACTTCCTCAGTTGAGCATAGGGTGATACATCATAGTGACAGGTTTAGGTTGCAGTGGAGAGTAGATTTGGATGGTTTGTTTGTTCGCTTTCAATAACGAAAGTCTATTAGAGTTGACAAAAAATATTTCATTGTAATTAATGGTCCAAAAAAATAAAGAAGAAGATAATGATAAAAATGGAAAAGAAAAACAAAATTACTCAAATAACTGATATTAAATTGGCTTACCTTGTATAGGATTTGGAAATGAGTGGTGGAATGTGGTTAATGGTTTGGATTGAAAAAATTCTAACGTATCAAACCTTGTGTGGACCTACTTATAGTATTTACAAATCAAACAATCAATTCAACCTCTTTATATCTACAACTGTACACTATTATTGTTTTAGAAAACTTTCCTGAAATTTTATTGTACTAAGAGTAGGGCAATCAATGGATGCTAAAGATTCGTGGATGTGGAATCTTTGGCTTGGCTTAATCAGACTTGGATATAATTTTGTGCATTTTAATGGTTGTTTGGATGCTCATAAAGATTAATGTCGTGCAAGTTCTTGGTAAATATTATTCCGTATAAAACAAGGAAATTATGTTGTTCGGGACTAGTTATATTATATTGTGCCTGTCAAGAACCCGAATGAAGTGATGAAACATGCGAGGAATTTAAGATGATAAATACTAGATGCTTGAAGATTAATGGTGATGGGGTTCCAATCCTTGCCTTAGTGGTAGCCTCTGGGGAGTTTCAACACGAGGTCTTGGGATCGAAACCCATAGGTGGTGAAATTCCACTACGGCATGCGGGGGTGTTTGTCGGGTGTGTGTGTAAAATAAAAAATAAAAAATGGCCATATGTATAATGCATCTGTGTAGTGGAATGTGGATGATTGCACATGTGAAACATTTGATGCACTTGATGCATGTGTTTAGAATATGATGTTCTTGCATGTCCTGAATTCGGATGAGGTATCCGGCAGCTTGAGGGCCCATTATTTTGGATGACTTGATATGAACAGTCACACTTCTTCAAAAAGGGGTTTCAAAAGAATGAGGTTTAAATCTTGTTTTTCAGTCGACTCAACAATATTAAAGCGCCTATTTTATGGAACAAGAGATGAGGTTTTATAAAGTGCATCCAAACACACAAAATCAATCACTATTTAGATTAATATGGCATTTAGGCTTTGAGCACTCCCTTAGAGAATACATCGAAATGATCCCTTATCAGAAACCATTGTTGCCTAACAGTCATATTTTGTGTACCTGCTCATGACGGAATGGTTGACTATCAATTTCAACATTGAGGTCATGGTTAATTAGAGTTTCATCCTTGTTTTTTTAGTCTACTCAAGTACATTATAGTACCTATTTTGTTGAATGGGAGAAGAGATGAGATTTTGCAAAGTGCATCCAAACACATAAAATCAATCACTATTTAGATTTATATGGCATTTAGGCTCAACCACCCTTTTAGGAAATGCATTGAAATGGGTCCTTACCAAGAACGGACCATCTTTGATTAACATTCATATTTTGGATACTTGGATGTAAAAGTGAGTATGACAAGCCACGTACAAGCTTTCTAGTTAAAACAACTCGTGCGATGCATGACTCTATGAGTGTCCAAGTGACCCTCAATATTCAAGTCAGGTTTGGATCCACACTTAAACGGATTTGATTAGAATTTGCCAAAGTCCTTTACCTAATTATGAAATTTATATGCTTTATTCTCTATTTACTTCGACTTATTATTTAAATCTACATGAAAAGGTATCTTTTTAGTTTAACCTGAAATAATATTTGGACCCTATGGGGTTGTTTGGCACCATGGATTTGGGAGGATTTGAGGGGTTTCAAATCCCTCAATTGTTTGGCAGCATAGAGTAACTGGGGGTTTCAAATCCCTAGTATTTGGCACATGGTATTGGGAAGGATTAGGTGGGATGGGATTCAAAAACATGTAATTATTATATATGATAGGGATTGTCCCTTATTACTATGGGATAAACCTGATGGGATTCAAAAACATGTAATTATTATATATGATAGGGATTGTCCTATATTACTGTGGGATAAACCTAATTCTATGCTATGTTTGTAATACGGTGGGATTCACCCTCTAGTTTATTGTACATTGAATAGATATACCCACCATTATTTAAAACTATTGAGAATAACACGTGTGTTATATCCAAACTGTTCATCTGTTTTGTAACCTCATTTTATGGCATGAGCCTAAAAATGAGGCGGATCCAAAACTTATGTAGCCACAAAGAAGTCTTCAAAGGTAGGTGTTCAATCCCCGCTGCTTTCTGTGGTGGGGTCCACTTGAGCTTTAGATCTACCTGATTTTTTGGCCCATGCTCTAAAATGATCTCGAAAAATGGGTGGACGGTGTGGATATAGCCCACACATCATGGTGGGACCTACGCAACTAGCTAATATTGAGTGGAATTGGCACGGGACCAAATGCAGCTCCATGGTATCTAATTCCAAGCTTTTCCATTCTTCCTAAGCATTGAGTGGAATTGGCATGAGACAAAATGCAATTCCATCCCACCTTATTACAACTATTGTGTCAAACACTACATATGTCACTAATTAGAGCTATTAAAGTTGATATGATAATTAAATTCAAACATTCATAAATATACCATACATGACTACTTTTGGATTAAAATTGATTCCCAATCCATAGTGCCAAACACAATAGGAGGATTTCAAATTCAAGGGGTTCCAAATCAACTATCCCAAACCGGCCCAAAGCATAGCTAGGACTCATTTCTAGACCCAAAACTAGATTCCAGATGATCCAAAATTAACCTGCAATAACATATTCTAATGGGACTCTTAACCAAATACTCCTATATGGTACCTGCTAAGGTTACCCAAATATTAAACTATTTCTGGGAGATGCCAATTTAAAAATATTACCGCTGTAAACCACCAGAAATTTTATTTTATTTTTTTAAAATCGAGTGTTTAACTTTAGTATTTTATCATGAAAGTTTCTTGATATTAGTGAAGAAATTATTTAAAATATTAATTAGTCCACTATATAATTATGTATTTAAAATTTAAATTTATTTTTATTTTATAAAACAATTTTTTTTATTTTAGTGAGATTTTAAAATAATCTCTAAAGAAGCTCAAAATTTGATATCTCCCTAGGAATTCTTAATAACAAATTTTGTCACTCCCAATCCTAATACCTATTTGATTTTGGAAAATTAAAAGAAAATAAACTTTCAATGATTATTTGCTAATGGATTTTATGAGTAGTATAAATGAAATCCAATGATTTTCCACCTTTTTGTCTTGTTGGGTAGTAGGTGTGAATCATGAAAAGGTCAGGGAAAAAAAACCCTCTCATGACTCTTGTTTTGGATGGGACCACGTGTGAACCCAATTAGCTGGCATAACCACTCCATAGGCCCACTGTGATGTATGTAATCCATGCCAGCCATCCATTTTGCCAGCTCATTTTAGATATTAAGCTCAAAATCGAAGGTTATACAAAGCCCAAGTGAGCCACACCACAGGAAAAAGTGAAGATTGAATACCTGCTACAAAATTCCTTAGGATTGCGTCCTACCGGCCATCGTGATGTAAGTGTTTTATCCACGCTGTTCATCGTTTTTATCAGATCATTTAAAGTATGGTACCAAAAATGAAGCAGGTCTAGGGATTAAGTGGACCACAAAGTGAGGATTGAACGTCCACCGTTAAAAACTTGTTGGGAGCTGAAGAAGTTACGGATCAAGCCGATACCTGTGTTTCACTTCATCCACGTCTACATGACCTTATGAATAGCTTGGATGGTAAAAAAAAAAAAAATCACGGTGGCCCTTGGAAAGGTTCCAACGGTGAGTGTCATTATCAGTGCAGCTTCCTTTGGTGTGGTCCACTTTTGAACCTACTTCATTTTTAGGAAAACACATTAAAATGATCTGATAAAAACGATGAACGGCGTGGATAATACAAATACATCAAGATGGCCCTACAGAGCTCTGCCCGAACGGATTACTGTCCGGGCGGGGGTACGACGCAATCCGCGTCCCATCCATTTCAACGTGTTGCACGCTCGAAATAATGAAACAAAGGAAGTAACTATCCCAAGTAAAAGGAGGCTGTAACGCAGGTGGTGCACGTGTCAGAAATCCATGCCATTTATCAGGTAAGTCACGCACTAAACATTACAAGTACAAAAGCATAGGCAGAGCAAAATCATCGAGTTAGACACGCGCACGTTGAATTTGGACGTTGGACTTTTATTCCAGCCGTCCATTTTTCCCATACTAATTTTACCCATCTGATCATCAGATTTGATCCATGCCATGTACTAAGTGTAGCCAGACTAATGAATGACCCGGATCTCTAACACGTGTGCCATCCCACGACTGTTCATTTCCTTTGCATTTACATGAGGGGCACTGCAGGAAATCAGGACCCCGGTGTATGTGCCCATGCCGCGTTTCAATTTGAAAAAGAAAGTCCTACGTCCAACCGGTTGGACCTTAAGCTACGGTCCACCAAAAAGATTACTTCTAAATGCATATTATTTCCAAACCTTTCAGCAGGTACGACCCATTATGAGAGTCATATTTTATAAAATTCATCCTTATGTGCCGATCAAATGGACCATACTATGGAAAATAATTTCCAGTCATTGATAGGTTGTAGAAAATAAATGTCCAATCGATAAGTAGATATGACTGACTTTTTATAAAAGATGACCCTCATGATGGTGCCAATATATTGGACAGATTTGATTTCGTACAAATTTAAAAAGTTGGAAGTTATTCACTGGGTGGACCGTAACTATCGTCCAACTGGTTGTACAGGAGACCTTCACAAAAAATACTCCAGGACCTCCACCATGTACTAAGATCAGGACCAGAATCCTTCAAGTCTTCAACACGTGGTTTAGGCTTAAAACACAAGGCTTCCTGGGCCCCACCATATTTTTATATGAAAATCTACTCCGTCCATCGGGTGAGATCATTGAAGCTGGGGAACGGAGTTAAAAATCAGCTAGACATAAAACTCGGTTAGGCCACACCAAAGTAACATTTGGGACGGGACACCAACCATAGGCTTATGCGTTGGACTTGCATGGTTCCTGTATTTCATCAAACCCTTTCATCAGGCGTGGTTCATTGGGATGAAGGGACCACATGAAAATCATCCTGGTACAAATCTCATCCGATCCACAACGGTTGAACTTAGAGGTTTTATGCCGAATATTACACTGTTCCCATTTTTGTGGGCAACAAGAAAACTTTATCAGGCTAATATTTTGTATGTACGGTGAAAATTACATCTAGCGTGTGATTGACGGATAGGATTCAGCATATACAACATGATAGCTCCAAAGCAGTTAGGAGATATAGGGCCTGTGTAAAACGAATGCTGTAGAGGATCCCGGTCCCCCAATATCATACAGCCCCATACGCGAAGTCGTGGGAGGGCGTGGCTATTCGCTGACGTGGATGGAGGATTTAATGATGATGAGATCCACCGTCCATCAGGTGCACCACTTTATGTGTGGGCTAGGACTGAAAAGCCATTTCCTATTCAAAGCTCAGGTGGGGTACACATGGGGAACATCTGAGATGGAATTCCCACCGTTAAAATCGTTCAAATTTTGTGTGGGGTCCACATTGGTTTTTATATGCCATCCAATCTACTCATCTAACGTGTCACACCAAGATGAACGGCATTTTTGAGGATGTTCAAAGACTAGTGAATTTAAAGCTTTTGAGAATGATTATACACCGTTCCTTATAGTGTGGCCCACCTAAGTTTTGAATTGGACTGTTTTTCAAAACCCATAATGAAAATAGGTTGGTGCACTTGATGGACGGGCTAGATCTGATGCACGTTCTCCCTCATGTGGTGCTCGGTTAGTTGTATGCATGCCGTCCGTATATAAAAAAAAACTATGGTAGTGCAGGCCCATCTCAAAGGGCTATTTTCGTCATTGAAAAGATCGAAAGAGAAACCCCGACAGCCACACGCTTTAAAAAAAAAAAAAAAGCTCTAGGGCTTCTCCACCTGAATTCCGTGGTGTTTTTGCAGCTCTCCTCTCCTTTTCTCCTTTTTCTTTCCCATTATCTTCCGAAAAGGCCCTTCCTCTTTGGTACTGCTCCTTCAATGCATTGACTCCAAATTCCCGTCATTTCGTCTGAATTTCATTTGCATTTCACAAAAAAGCCGACTTCTCTCTTATCACAAATCCGAGTTTCTCTGAGTTTCTCTCCCCCGAGCGGCGATATTTCTCTCTTTCAGAGCTTCTTAGCCTCTCTTCCGTCAATCGCGATGTTTTGTTTTTAAGGTAAGTTTCATGGATTTTCTTCTCTTTGATCCTGAAATCACTCTTTTTCTGGAAGATTTGGATTCGGTTCTTCCCGGATGCAGCTATTGTCGGAGAATCCGAACCGTCTATCCGACGGGCACTACTGTGGATCCACAACAGTCCAAAACTCACGGCTTATCGGTGCTTTTTTTTTTTTAAAATCCCTGGGCTGTGGACTGTTACTGTTTCTGCTGTCGGCCGTCCGTTTTGGATGCCGTCAATCGATGGGCAGGATCGTCCTCTCGGTGTGATTTTCCGGACGTGGTGGGCCTAGTTCACTGCCCAGCAGACGGACGGTTCAGATGATCTGTGGCTGCATGTGGGGCTGTCATCGGGCTACTGATGGTGAAGGGTTCTTCAGCGAGATTAAGGTGAAGTAAAATCGTAGTCCGGCATGTGGGTTTCGTCGATTCCCACTTCAGGAAGTACAACCCATCATGGATAGATCTAGACGGTCCATTTCTTTATAGAAAGATTATCCTAACCATCCAAACGATGGACTTGAATGTAAACGGCTAACCATTCGAAGATCTCATCCGTCCAAAGATCGAACGGATTAGATGCTTTCTGCCAGGTGATGCTTTTCCCATGGACTACTCATGATGGCAACTACCTCTTGAACGGTTACGATCTTCCTTTAGGATGGTCCAACTAGCGGGCTACGTTCATTTCAGTACTCCGCCGACTATTAAATGATAGTCGAGAATGCTCTCGTATTTTTCTAATTTTGGTATTGTAATGATACGCAATCTTACTTTTTAATACCAGAAGTCAAGAAAAAGGAGTGCCAGCCTCAAACCGAGAGGGTCTGATTGTCTGCTCGAGTTGTTTTGATTTTTTTGAAAGACCAAACTTTTACACACGGCACACGTGCCATCCAGTGTGACATCTTTCACAAGGTGGGCCCCACCGTGCAGATGATTTTTCAACAATCAATCTGGTCCACTCATCGGGTGGGCCATCTCGTACAAGAACATGGGTTAGTTTAAAGAGTTTGCCAACTGTCCACGTTTAACGTACACGTGTGGCCCGGTTAGCGAGTGGGCTGGCCCGATGTTTTGAAGCGAGTCATCTCCGCGGTGGGCCCCACCTTATCCACGGCTATGATGTACGGTGCGGAGCCATGTTGTCATGCGCGCGTATGGGGGCCGGCAAAACCTCATGAGGGAATAGTGGTATTTTGGTCATTTGCAAAGCCAGGTGGGTCGTCGACAGTGGATTGGAATGCTAATCTCCTCCCACGCACTTTTCGAGTTGACCAAAATGCCCCCTGGAACTAACAACTATGTCCGTAGTTTGGAAGGGCATTTTTGTCTAGGAGAGGCGATTCTGTAATTTTGCACGCTCTCTCTGGTTATTTCGTCTTTCTTAATTTCTCTCTTTTTTCTGAATTTTTGTTCTATTTCTTGTTTATTTAATTTCAGGTTGAGACACGTGGAATTAGCTGGATCTTTCAAACTGAGGGGTGATTAGGTAAATAAATAGTCTTGCAAGGGTGTTTCCGTTCAGTTGGTAACTCACGTGTTCCCACTGGCATACACGTGACACTGGATCCAAAAAATTCCCACCGTACATTTTGTCACTTTGAATTCTATTTCGGTTCGCGCCATTTTTCGAAAATTGGCGCGAAAAGGGCGGTGCTCGGTGTTACCAAATGGTACCTGCGGGCACCGGTTGCTATGATGACACGCTTGCACGATCTGGACCGTTCATCTCACGTGTCCCAACACTTGGCGCATGTTGGATGTGGACTGTTGATTGATCATCTTTCCTGGTCCAGGACACATGCACCTGATGAACGGTCCTGATCTTGCACATTGACGTTATCCCAGCATGTGTGACCATTAGTAGGATTTAGATCCTACTCGGGTGAGCTGCCTTAGCAGAGATCGTGTTGGTATGTTGTTATGCACAAGTACTGTGATTATTCGTGAAAGTAGCCATCTGGACTTGACTCTCCACACGCATGCCAATGCAGTGTCATGGGGGCTGTTCATCAGGTGGGCCCAACAATGACTGAATGTTTCCACTATCTAGAAATTTTGGTCTATTTGTGTGGCTAGGACGCGGATTGCGTCCTACCCCCGGGCAGGGCTCTGTGGGACCCACCATGATGTAAGTATTTTACCCATGCCGTTCATCGCTTCTATTAGACCGTTTTAAGTTATCATCCTAAAAATGAGGCAGGTCCACAGCTCCAGTGGACCACACCAAAGGAAGCTGCAGTGATAATGACACCCACTGTTGAAGCCTTTCTAAAGGCTACTGTAATGTTTTTTCCTGTTTACCATCCAACCTATTAATAAGTTCATGTAGACGTGGATGAATCGAAAACACAAATATAATCTTGATCCGAAACTTCTCCAGCTCCCAAGAACTTTTTAATGGTGGACGTTCAATCCCCACTTTGTGGTCCATTGGAGGTGTGGACGTGCCTAATTTTTGGGATCATACCTTAAAATGATCTGAGAAAAGAGATGAATGGCGTGGATAAAATAGTTACATCGCGGTGGGCCCCACAGAGCCCCGCCCGGACAGATTGCTGTCCGGGCGGGGGTAGGACGCAATCTGCGTCTGTGTGGCTAATACAAATTTTATGCATGTGTGGCCTGCATGTATTTTGATTGGACAGGCTTGATTCTTGGGCCAGGGCATGAAAATGATGGAGCCCACCAGATGAACAACCCAAACCTTGCATACATGCCACTTTAGCACATGCTGTAAGTGGGTATGGATGGCTACTCTCAAGTCTCATGCTTTAGAATGCAGAGAAGATATGCGTGATGGTTAACTTACAACTCACAAGGTGTGAGTTGATGGCATTTCAATCATGATACTGCCTATTCCTTTCACCAATTACCACAGTAATATAAAGGAAATGTGCAATAATTACAAATTACTGTGACCGTCTCCTAACAACATATGCATTTGATCACTGATTTCTGTGTTTGGTTCATCGGCAATAGTAAAATCGTAACGATAGACATTAATGCTAAATCATCACCAAAATACACCTGTTTGGATTTGAGATTCTCACGGTAGTGCCAGGTAAAAGTGCAATGATTATAGAGTCCTTTACCTATCTCTTGAATACATCTGCATTTGACCGACAATTCTTATGTTTGGTTTAGCGGGATAAAATAACGATGACATGTCTCCTTTAAATACCGGGGTAATTGGTGAAACAAACAGGCCCTCGTGCAACTTGCACTGTTAATTACTCCAAATGGTAATTGGTGAAACAAACAGGCCCTCGTGCAACTTGCACTGTTAATTTTCCAAATGAAGGCTCCAAGGCATGTTTTTACTGGTAGAAAATCCCAATCAGGGTTTTCACCCAATTGTAACTTGCAATTTCTGTACCTGATTAAAGGGTTTTTTAATTATCTTAGTTTGGATACAAATCTTGCATTTGCTAGCCTTATCATTAATGCATCCAGGTATTAGTCCTAATTTGATCATTGTGTCCGTACTTCTAAAGTTCACATGACCTAATCTATTATGTCATGATGAAAATGAATCAACAATATAATCAGAAGAAATCAAATCATTGTCAGTGTTGAATTTAAAATATCCTGGAAAGCATACCCTTTGCCAACAAACAGCCCTCTTTGGTTATGGCAAACATCTCAAGCTCGAAAACCAACTCAAACCCATGTTGGCTAAGAAACTGGCCGAAACATGATTTTTCCGAATTTTCGGTACATACAGTACATCATTGAGGGTGAGAAACTCTCCGAAAGTCAGTTTGAGAATGAGCTTCCCTTTTCCTGTAACTTTTGCAGTCGATGAATTTTCCATGTAAAGTTCATGTCCATCTTGCACAGTCTCGTTGTTATTGAACAAACTCTTGCTGTTCGAAACTTGCTTAGTAGCTCTGGTGTAGATCTATCAACTTCTGTCGTCTCCCACCACAAGTGCTTCGAAGATCGTAACAACCATGTGATCTCAGTCACATGCGCTTTTGGTGCTTTCTTTTGCTTGGGCCTGGTTTTGTCTCGTGCTTGTGCTTTCTTCCTCTTAAGAAGTCCGCACTCCTGCGTGAAATGACAGTCTATATCACAATGGTAGCATTGTCCCTTGTGTTTGCTTTTGTTGGGATATTGTTGGAGTTCTTGAACCAATTATTATTGTTGTTGAAATGACATTCATCATTTCCTTCCACCTCATGAGCCTCGGTTTAATTTTTTTCTTTCTTTTTGAAGGATGACAACTTGTGAGCCTTCGTTTGATTTCGAACCTCTTTTCCTCAAGGCCTAGATTCTTCCTCCCTTCAAAGGTTTTGAGCAATATCATCCATTACCATTTCTTCAATTTTGTCTTTAAGACTCTTACGGTGGTCTTTCCAACTATGAGGCAACTTTGCAATGATGAACCCGACAATAAGATCGATTTATCCATTTTGCTGCCTTGTCTTTCAGGTTGGCTTTCATGTACTGAATCTCATGTACTTAATCAAGAATTGGTCTATTGTCAGTCGTAGAACGAGAAACTGACTTATAAAATATTTCTTTCTCTGCATCTTCAGTCTTGAATCTGTGCTTCCAAGCCTGCCACGTATCTTTGGCTGACTCCATAAGTTCGTACATGTTGAGCAATGAGTCCAACAAAGTATCTAGGATGTGGCCCTTGCGCGGGTAGTTGTTAAACTAGTTTTTTTCGTTCTTGGGCTTCTTTGAGTGGCTTTTTTTTTTTTCTTCTTCCTGATGATTGCTTTGGTGTGGTCAGAACACAGGCAACTCCATTGCTGGTGAGATGATGCTGCGCTTTCTATTGCTACCTCTTGTAATTTGTGCCATGAAATTGATCAAACTTGGTGATGTCATGATGACTTCAAGGTGTTCTATATCCGTTACGATATGCCTATAAAGGGCGATACGTATAGGTAATGGCCATGACCGTTACACGATATGGGGTGAAACGGGGCGATTGGCTTTTTGGGACCGTATCGTCCGTTATGGTGGTTGTAAAGGCCATTATGGGGCATAATAATTGTTACCCCGAAATAGTCGAAAAACGGCCACTTTTTTCCTTAAATCCTTTTATCTCCTCATTTTTTTTCTTCACTTTTCTCATTCCAAAAACTCTCCTAGATCATTTTACAATAGATTTCGACCACTCTTACTATAATTTTTAAGATTAAAACTGTAGATTGAACTGATCATTCCCAAAACTCTCCTAGTAATTTTTTTCTTTATTTTATTTTTATAAGCCCACTTGCTGTCTGTTATTTTGAAACGAGAAATGATCTGGTGTGCAAAGTGTATGGGAACCTTCCAATGCATCTAATTGCATTTGGACTTGTTGGCATTCACATATCACCCATTTGGAATCTCCATTAGGGCCTGTGCGCCTTCCATAGGTTGCCTCGAAAAAATCATCTGATTAGGGGATCCAAACTGTCCAGTCAGTGACATACAAAATTGATGGACAAGATCCTTTATTTAGAAAGGAGAGATGATCTGGTGTTTGTGCGTATGGAAACCTTTAGATGCACCTAGTCAGATTTGGAATTGTTGGCATCCGCATCATCTCTCTGTGCCGTTCACCCTTGAAAAATCATACTGATCAGGTGAACCAAAGTTACCAAACCATCCAGTTGTCTGTCTCATTAGATGAGCTGGTAGAGACAGTGATCCAGGGTTCAATCCCTGGTAGTGTTACCTTTCAAAAAAAAAAAAAAAAAAACATCCAGTTAGTGGAGTGCGAAATAGATGGACAAGATCATCCATAGAAGATAGATCCAGTCAGGGATGTTTAGGACCGCCCAATCGCCATGACACTTTCTTAGTAGCCGAGGGAGAGTGGAATGGACCTAATGGATAGCCGAGATAGGTGATGTGGTTGCCAACAAGTCAAAATGCAACTAGGTGTAAGGGAAGGTTTCAATGCGCTCAGATCACTAGATCATTTCTCTTTAAAAAATATTATACCAAAAGGACTGCTATGCATCCTCATTCAATGCTGTGTGGCCTGGAATTTAATGGCTACATTCTTTTCATATCTTTTATGTTAGATCCTTATCTCCTTTCCCATGTTTCTCTTAATCACGGGTTTAGGGTCGACTGCGTGTCATGGAAATATCAATCTGTGGAGAACTGTAAGGAACCTAACTTTCTATGTTGTATGTGGCTTGGCCCAGTGGTACCGGTACTACTGTAAGCTACAGTTGTATCAGGCAGATGTGGGCCCATGTAATGCATGCATAAAATCCAACCTGTTCATCTTATGAGTCAATGCATGTTTACTCCCATGGACCTAAAATCAGGCTGATCCATGAATCCATTGGGCGTCACCATGTGGAACAAGTTGGGAGCAGATGTCCACCCTTGATTTTCGGGGTGGCCCACCTTGTTATGTATATAAAATTGAGGCCATTCAGGTCCTTAATCTCATCTGGATGAAGGGTTAGGACGAAAATCAGGCTGTTTCATAATTCAAGTGTGCCCCTGTGTAAATCATGGGTGGGCGTCACCTCTCACACTGTTCCCTGTGCTGTAGCTCACTTGAATGTTGGATTAGACTGATTTTTGGCATCTGGGGGTAATATGAGGTGACACATCTGATGGATAGGTAGAATAGCCTTCATACATCATGTGGGCCCACGGTGATGCCGGCAACACTTGAGCTCTCCCCATGTTATATTAGCATTGTTATTCAGGTGTTATTCATAATTCATGCAATCTATATATTTATGTGTGTGCATTTAGGCTTGAATGGTCTCCTGATGTTCTATTACTTTAGAGTGGGCCCCATGATCTGGTGATACTTGGCCATTTGATCTGATGGGCTCCATTATGGTGGGAATGCCTCAAAAGTCTCCCAGGTTGAAAGATCCTAACCTTTTGATCAGTGTGACCTACAAACAGAAGGTGAAGATGCTATGCATTTCTGGAGATAAAAGCCAATGATTGGACAGCAACAATCTTCTGATCTTGAGGACTTTTGAGATAAAAGCCAAACTGAGTTGACTCATTTGAGTTCCTACTTTGAGCTCTTAGTGCTGCATTCTCTTATACAAAATCTCTTGCAACGTTTCAGCGAAGTATATATGCTCACAAACTCAAGGACACCACTGGAAATTGATTTTTTCCCCGTTCCCTAGTTTAACTTTTTAACGCCAGTTCTATAACTTAAATTTCTTGAAGTTCTAATTCTGGTTACCATTCGTAGAGAACATGTCACATGCAACTAGTTGTAGAACGAAAATCATGCAACTAGATGCGTGTGGGGCACCATGGTGTAAGGCATCATACTGGCCAGCAGGGTCGCCCAAAAAATCAGGCTGATCTAGTCATCAGGAGGGCCACATCATAGAAAACACCGGGCAATCACTCAAAAACCTCTAAATTCATGTCGAGGTCCAGCTGATGGTAGGATTGACCTGATTTTCGGGCCATCCCATTTTGGTACTGGGATGAACCTGCTGGATGACTTGAATGCCACACACGCACAGCCCATGTTGGGCCCACAAGCAGATAGTTGCATGGTTTTCTCATATACAACTACTTGCCTGTCGGACATTTTTCCATTCCTTGCATCTTGTTTCTTACCAAATAAGCTGCTAATTCTCTTTTTTTTTTTTTTTTTCCTTTAATTGGCAGAGCTTCAATTTCCGTAGCTGTCACATTTCATTTCACTAGTCTTCTTGTGAGCTATGGCAAAACCGAATCGGGAGATGAGAAGGGCCATGTCGAAAAGATCTCATTCCTGGTGGTGGGACAGTCATATCAGTCCAAAGAACTCAAAATGGCTCGCTGAGAATCTTGAAGGTAAAAAGAATTCCATTTCTACTAGGGATGTCCACAGGTCGAGTGCTATGGTCCTTTTACCTGGGCTAACTGGTTTTAGGTCTTGCCGGTCCGGGTCCTTTTGGGTCCAGGTCTAGTTCTTGCAGACCTGGACCTCAATCCCATTGGGTTTGGGTACCCATCGGGTCTTTGGATTTAGGTTTTGAGTTGGTTTGGCACAAATAAGAGGATTTACATGGTTGGGTCCACCCAATGGATGGATTAAATTTCACACACATGTGCCACTTTGACAGGTGCATAGTGTGTAAACAGGCTCTCTTAAATGGGTATGCTTAGGAAACCTTATTTCTTTTGCTAGAATTACACACACACACACACACTATTAAAACAATCCAACCTGACCCAACTTTAGTGGGGCCCATCACATGGACCCAACCCGAACTTCATTAGACCTGATTTTTAACCAAATCTAAAAGGTGAGATATGAATGCAACTCGATTTCTTAACAGGTCCAATTAATGGGATCCAGAGTGATTAAAATTGGGTCGGGTCCATGTGGTTCCTGAGGGTCTGGGTACATATTGACAGCCCAAATTTCTACAATCCAGTTTTAAATCACTAAGAGCCCATTTGGGCATTCTTCCTGTTGGCAGAAAATGGGATTTCAGGCTATCCAAATTGATCTTGGTTTCCTTTTGAGCTATGAATTGAAGGAAAACCTATATAATTTGGAAAAAAAAAGAGGTGGGGACACCCTGTCTTCAAAAAAAAAAAAAAAACCTATATAATTTGGAAAGGAGATGGCGCGAAAGCAAAATCCCTCTTAATATGGTTTCTGTTTTCCTTGCTATCCAAAACACCCAATGGATGGGTTCCATTGAAATCCATCATTCTAAATTGTAACATCCTGGATTTTCACTGTTTTGGATTTCCAAAAATCTTTAAATTTTTTTTTATTATTATTAATTAACTTATAATATCACTTCATGACCATTAGCGCTCAATGTTAGTTTATACAGGGGTGGTACCAGTAAAGAACCGCACAAGTCCGATTAATCAGCCGTAGGAAGCCAACGAATCCGCCCGATCACTTGAACATCAGGTGTAGCTCCATGATTTACTCACATAGGACCCAAATCTAACCGACTCATCGCTAACTAATCAAGACAAGCATAATTAAATTAAAGATCTAACCGAAGTCGAGTCAGATAAGGCTCGGATCTTAACTAATAGACCAAATCAACCCCGTTACTCTTTTAGCCTTAAACCGACAGTTTAGAGTAATCATGATCAAATCTCCACTTTCACTAGTTATAAATAGGCCACACTATGATCATTACCTAATCCAAAACTTAATCCTTGCCCACGAGAAATCTCATTACCAAATTCATTCCAAAAATGCTCCGATTTTCCGAACAAGCTCTAGACCGCTCGTTAGTGGGTCACTTGTTCCAAAACTATAGGATAATGTCCGTCTTACTGGGCTTGACATCCATCGCGGGAGTCGGACCTAGGTGTTGTTCAGAACCGCTCAACTTGAGCTAAAGGACGAGTGCATGAGAAGTGCGAATATCCTGAAGGAATGAATTGAAACTTAAGTGAATTGAGTCGTCCACTCTTTGCAAAGTTGAGGATTTCGGACATTCGGTTTACGACCAAATTTTACCCGTGGAGGAAGGATATTTCCCTGCTCGTATCCGAATAGCCGCGGCCCCGATCGACTATCGGTGACTGTTGAACAGACTTCTAATCATATCTGTCGATCGGTGCATCCAAATGGCGGGCCGATCATGTCCATGCGTAGATCATCATTAGGGCTAACTATCTTACGGTGTATATCAATATGTACACCCCGTAGTGGGCCCCAAAGGTTAGAAAGACCCTCCCATAGGGCTAATATAGTAAAAACCCAGCACTTGGGACCATTTGCACCAAATCTGGCAGTATAAAAGGGACTTCTTTTGGGCACCCCTCTCTCCATACGAATTTGCCCTAGAGAAAGGAAAGAGAGATGAGAGAAGGGAGAAAGAAGAAAGAAAGAAGAGAGGAAGGGAGAGTGAAGAAAGGTGAGAGTGTTTGTGTGGGTAAGAGAGATCTTGATGCTTGTAGGGTTGGTATTTCTTCAACCAAACCGGTGGCTACTACAAAACCTTCACCAAACCCACCCATGCCAAGAAGCGGAGGTAAGAATGATATATTTTCCCTTCAATAGAGCAACTTAGTGTAGATTTCTAGGCATTAATGTTGTCTTTCTTGATTTTGATTTAGGAATTGACAGTTTACCCAAATCCCCAAACCCTAAGATCTCAAAGAATGGAAATCTCCTCTTAAGGTGCGAACTATTGTTCTTAGGTGGCCTAGCACTAGGGTTGTTCATGAGTCAAGCTAGCTCGAAAAGCTCGCTCGACTCGGCTCGAGTCAGCTTGGATTGACTCGGCTTGAATGACCGATTTAAGCCGAGCCAAGCTAATTATTTGAAGCTGGAGTTGAGTTCAAGCCAAGTTCGACCAGGGGGCATTTTAACTCGACTCGACTTGAAGCTTGAGCTCGAGCTCGACTCAGCTTGATTAATAAATATATTAAATATTATATATATATATTATATATATATATATATATATATATATATATATAAAATATTAATATAAGTTTTAAGTTTAAAATTACAAATAAAAAACAAAAAAACAAACCCTAGAGTGTCTACCCGACCGCACGCACCCCCTTCCCTTTTCCTTTCTTCTCTTTCTTTGCCCACTGCCAGCCGCACCACTCCCCTTCCCCCCCCCAATTTTCATTTCAGCTCCACAATAGTATGATTTCAATCTCTTGAGATCTACTTCTTAGGCGAGAAACCTAAGAAATTCGAGATGGGTTCTTCTCAGATTTGTTAGAGCTTCAAGGAAATCCAATGATTTGATTGGTTAGAGCTCTTTACTTGGATTTCTCATATGTGTTCTGCTCTGTTTCTTTTCTAGTACTTGGATTTCTGCTGGTGGAAGAAGATCAAGAACAGATCGGTTCTTACAGGTTTCCTCATTCGATTCGAAGCTTTGTTTGGTTTTTTCATTGGGTTTTGCTTTGATTCTCTTAAGATTTTTGAATTTTTCATCAATGGAGGAGGATCAAGAACAGAATCCATTACTCTCTCACTCAACAAGCTCGAGCTTGACTCGAGATAAACTCGACTCGACTTGAACCACTAGCTCGACTCGAACTTGACTCGACAGCTTTGGCAAACAAGATAAGCTTCAATGTTGAGCTCGAGGCCAAGGCTCGAACTCGAGTACATTATGGACAAGCCAAGCCAAGCTTGGCCCACCTCGACTCGACTCGGCTCGATGCCCACCTCTACCTAGCACTAATTTTAGTATGAGTTTAATGATTTTGCTTGCTTGGATGATGCATTTGGAGAATCTAGACAAACCTAGGGAAGACCCTACCCTTGATCCTATCGATTCACATGGAATGGTTTTGGAATGTTGTTGCCTTTCATATGATTTGGTTTAAATGGATGATTGCATGTACTTGTCTTGTTTGGTTCTCGTATGATGTTGCCTCATAGCATGTATGATCCATTAACTCTTGTGTAATTTGGTTCTTTTAGTTATAAGAAGTGCTTAGCTTCCTCACTAACCCAACTAAAACACATGCACTCTTATTTCATGATATTGGTAGCTTTGCTTGATAGGAAAATCTAAATTGTATGTTGAGAAAATATGAAACATGATATTGTTTTATGTTAGATAATAACCTTGTTAGTTGGCATGTTATAGATTACCATCAAATCCTTGGGTTGGTCAGGAATATGAGGAGAGTGAAGGTGGTCCCGTTGGTAAGACTGTCCTGAGGTTAAATCCATGGATTTGGGAGGGTGCGTGTGGGCGATAGTAGTTAGGCTACATGGGTCGCTCGTACCCGATGTCGTTTGTCCCGTACTCACCTAAACTCGTGTGGTCTAGCCTACTTATTGACCACCCTTGTTTGTTAACCCTGTTTGCTCATACACGCATGGAACCTGGAACGCCCTTTAACCATTGTAGCTCATTGCCAACTATTTGGAGCCGATCCACCGACTCGTGAGCCGAGCATGGTGGAATGAGACACTGTGTCCGAGCTGTCAGCCTACGCTGGGGTGACGAGTCTCCCTATAGTGACCGCGAGCGATCCCAATTCTCAGCACTCCCCATGTGCTTGAAGTCGGGGATGGGGGACCCGACGGGATCAATGATCGCGGTGTCCTGACTTCGCACGTTGAGGGGCCTTGGCATCGCAACTAATCGAGGGCATTAATACGTGGGGTGGATCAGTTTCTCTAACCTGTTGGATGAATGAAACTAATTAAGAACTTGGCTAACACTACCATCGCATCGCACTAGATAGGTTGGCGACTCGGCAGTCGAGGTCGCGATGAGGGAGTGTTGTTCATACGCGATCGTTAGACGGAGTCGCTTGAGAGAGTGTTGTGGCGAGGGCATGCATCATATCATCTATCATGCATACGCATTAATAAGATTAGTTATGTGTTTATGACTGATTGTCTTTCATTAAACGCATAATATAATTGATGTCTGTTACAACTTAAGACTAATAACACCCATTGATTTGATCACTCACTCCCACTCTCGGACGGTGTTTTAAAACACCAACCAGACTCTCCCGTAGATGCAGGTGACGCAGATCACGAGGAGCCTGACGGCGCGAGTCTTGACGAGAAGGACGAGTTGTCCTACTTACAGTTGATGGGTTGTTCTCCATCGGCCTAGCAAATGGATTTTTGGATTGCTGGGTGTTGGTCTCAGCATATTATTCTTTTTGGACATGTGATTCTTTTTGGTGATTTTGTTGGGTAACGCCTTGTGCGACCTGCTTATAAACTTTTGGACTTGTATATATTTGCCTATTTCATTTCAGTAGACTGGTTGTTATTGTGCTTCATGTTCCAAGTAATTTCATGCTGCGCATTTAGAACTGGTTAAGCATAAATTAATAAAAGTCGGTTATAAGTGATATCCGGGAACTTGGGAGTCGAGTGTGTACACGACTCCCAATTTTCAGGGCTTTGATACCATCTTGTAACGCCCTGAAAATCGGGGGTCATGCATACACTCGACTCCCGAGTTCCCGGGGTCACTTATAATCGATTTTCATTAATATGCGTTTAATTAGGTTTAAATGCGCAACTTGGAATTTCCTGGAACATGAAGCACAACCACACAAGTCTACTGAAATGAAAGAGATACAGTATATATATAGGTTCAAGAATATAAATGGGTCGCACAAGGTGTTGCCCAACAAAACCACAAAAAGAATGATATATAAAAAAAAATAAAGCTGAGTCCACAACTCAGCGATCTAAATCTCGCCTGTCAAGTCGATGGAGAGTCGCCCATCAACTGAAAGTAAGACAGCTCGTCCTCCTCGTCTAAGCTCGTGCCGCCAGGCTCCCCATACTCCTCGTCACCTGCAACTACGGGAGAGTCTGGTTGGTGTTTTAAAATACCGTCCTAGAGTGGGAGTGAGTAATCAAATCAGTGGGTGCTATTAATCTTAAGTTGTAATAGACATCAGTTATATTATGAATTTAATGAAAAACAATCATTCATAGACACTTATCTAATCTTATTAATGCGTATGTATGATAGATGATATGATACATGCTCTCGCTACAACACTCTCTCAAGCGACTCTATCTAATGATCGCGTATGACCAACACTTCCTCAGAGCGACCTCGATTGCCGAGTCGCCACCCTAACTAGTGCGATGCAATATAATCGTGTTAGCCAAGTTCTTAGTTAAGTCCATTCATCCAGCAGGTTGGGGAATCTGATACACCCCACATTCATTGCCTCAACTAGTTGCGATGCCAAGGCCCCTCAACGCTCGAGGCCAGGGCACCGCGATCCTTGATCCCGTTGGGTTCCCCATCATCGACTTCAAGCACATGGGAAGTGCTGAGAACTGGGATTGCTCGCGGTCACTACGGGAAGGTTCGTCACCTCAGCGTTGGCCAACAGCTCGCACACAGTGTCCCATTCTACCATGCCCGGCCCACGAGACGGTGGATCGGCTTCAGGTGGTTATCGATGGGCTACAACGGTTGTAGGGTGTGCCAGGTTCTATACATGTATGAGCAAACATGGTTAATAAAACAAGGTTGGTCAGCTAGTAAACTAGACTGCATGAGTTCAGGCAAGTACGTGGCGGAACGACATCGGGTACGAGTGACTCATGTGTCTAACTACTGTCGCCCACACGCACTCGCCCAAATCCATGAGTTTAGCCTCAAGACGGTCCTACCAACGGGGCCGCCTTCACTCTTCTTGTATTCCTGACCAACTCCAGCATTTGGGTGATGATTTATAACATGCCATCTAACAGGATTATCAACTAGCATAAACAACATCAAGTTCTCATACTCCTCATCATACAATTCAGAATCTCCTAGCAAGAGAGGCTAACAATATCATGAATAAAGGTGCATGTGTGTTGTGTGGGTTGCTGAGGAAGTTAAGTACTTCCTACTTCTCATAGAGCCAATTTGCACAAGGATTAATAAGACATACATGCTATCGGGCAGCATCATGTGAAGAAAACCAAACAAGACATAAACATGAGATCATCAATTCGTACCAAATCATGTGAGAGGCAAGAACAACATCATATGAGAAAATCAACATGACATATAATCCAACAATTCTTAGGTTTTTTCCTAGATTCTCCAAATGCATCATCCAAACAAACAAAATCATTAGACTTATACTACAATTGGTGCTAGGCCACCTAAGGTTAATAGTCCGCACCTTAAGAGGAGATTTCCATTCTTCGAGATCTTAGGGTTTGGGGATTTGGGTAAAAACCGCCATTTCCTAAATCAAATCAAGAAAGACAACATTAATGCCTGGAAATCTACACTAGGTTGCTCTATTGAAGGGAAAAGATACCATTCTTACTTTTGCTTCTTGGCATGGGTGAGTTTGGTGGAGGTTTTATAGTAGCCACCGGTTTGGTTGAGGAAATACCAACTTTATAAGCATCAAGATTTCCCTCACCCACACAAACACTTTCTCCCTTCCTCCCTTCTTCTTTTCTTCTTTCTCCATTTTCTCTCCTTTCTTTCTTTTCTCTAGGGCAAAATCGTATGGGGAGAGGGGGTGCCCAAATGAGACCCCTTTTATAATGCCAGATTTGGTGTAAATGGCCCCAAGGGCTAGGTTTTTACTATACTAGACCTATGAGAGGGTCTTTCTAAGCTCTAGGGCCTACTATGGGGCGTAGGAGTCGACACCTACCATTGTATAGTTGGCCTTAATGATGATCTACGTATGTATATGATCGACTGGTCATTTGGATGCGCCGATCGACAGATATGATTAGAAGTCTGTTCAACAGTCACCGATAGTCGATCGAGGCCGCGACTATACGGATATGAGAAGGGAAATATCCTTACTCCACAGGTAAAGTTTGGTCGTAAACCGACGGTCCGAAATTTTCAACTTTGCATAAGAGTGGACAACCCAATTCGCTTAAGTTTCAGTTCATTCCTTTAGGGTATTTGCACTTCTCATGCACTCGTCCTTTAGCTCAAGTTGAGCGGTTCTAGACAGCACCCAGGTCCGACTCCCGCGATGGACGTCAAGCCCAGTAAGACGGACATTATCCTATAGTTTTGGAACTAGTGGCCCACTAACGAGCGGTGTAGAGCTTGTTTGAAAAATCGGGGCATTTCTGGAATGAATTTGATAGTGAGATTTCTCGTGGGCAATGATTAGGTTTTGGATTAGCTATGTTTATAGCGTGACTTATTTATAACCAGTGAAAGTGGAGATTTGATCATGATTACTCTAAACCATCGGTTTAAGGCTAAAAGAGTAACGGGGTTGATTTGGTCTATTAGTTAAGATCCGAGCATTAGATACTCGGCTTCGGTTAGATTTTTAATTTAGTTATGCTTGTCTTGATTAGTTAGTGATGGGTCGGTTAGATTTGGGTCCTATGTGAGTAAATCATGGAGCTACACCTGATGTTCAAGTGATCGGGCGGATTCGTTGGCTTCCTACGGCTGATTAATCGGACTTGTGCGGTTCTTTACTGGTACTACCCCTGTATAAACTAACATTGAGCGCTAATGGTCATGAAGTGATATTATAAGTTAATTAATAATAATAAAAAAAATTCAAGGATTTTTGGAAATCTAAATAGTGAAAATCCAGGATGTTACATAAATATTGCCTGAAACGGAGTTGATTCAGACTTCTCTCAGAGACTTGGTTTTTGGACCGTATTTAGAACCATGGTTTTCATGGAACCCGTCCACTCGGTCTTCCACTGAAAACCATGGTTCCAAGTATTGTCGGAACTGAGTTGACTCTGCATCTCTGAATTGACTTGGTTCTGGACCATATTTAGAACTGTGGTTTTCGGGGGAACCCTTCCACGTTGTGTTCCATCAGAAACCATGGTTCTAAATATTGTTTGAAACCGAGTTGACTCTATCAAGCTATCAATCTTGAGTTGACTCAGTTTTGGTGGGCAAAGGAATGAGTTACTATTCTGAAACAGACCTAAATTGAATGTCTGGTCAAGTTCTACTGGTTTCGGTCTCCAAGCCAGTCCTGCTCCGAAACCCGATCGTGATTTCATACAGCATGAATCACATATCAAGATGACCAAAACACCATTTATCGACAGAGATGGATCAGAGCGTCAAACGGATGCTTAAACTGATTGAAGAGGAGGGCGATTCATTTGCAAAGAAGGCTGAGATGTATTATCAAAAGCGGCCGGAGCTAATCTCCCACGTTGAGGAATTCTACCGCATGTACCGATCACTCGCTGAGAGGTATGATCACTTGACTGGAGAATTGCGTAAGAACATCCCTTCTGAGCTGCAATCTCAGGGCTCGGGCTCTGACTTTGGGTCTGAGCCGTCATCCCCATCTCCCACGCCTGACCGGAAGCCCACTCGACCCAAGCCAAGGCAACGAGCTGCTGGCTTTGATTTCTTCCTTGGCTCTGGTGGCAGCTCTGACCTCTCTCGGAAGGGAAGTGATGGGTCATCATCGTCGACAGATTCTGAGTCCGAATCTGATGAAGTGTCGTCCAAGAATCCTCTGTTGGGCATGCTAGAGAATGGCGGTTATAACAATGGGCTGCATCGGCGGATATCAGAGCTGGAGAATGAACTAAGGGATGTGAAAGATAAGCTCCAAGCAGCACAAGAAGAGAAATCAGGCGCCCTTTCAAAGGCAATGGAAAATGGGAACTATGATGAGTACCGCTTGAAGATTTCCAGCTTGGAACAGGAGCTTATAGCTGCAAACGAAAAGATTCGAGTTTCAAAAGAAGAGATTGTGATGTTGAAGCAGGAGCTCGAGAAGAATGATTCTTCTGAGAGAATCCGTATCCTGGAGGCGGAGCTCGAATCATCTCTCAGAGAGAAGCGATCGGAGGAAGCCGAGTTGGAGCTGGCCCGGAAAGAGAAGGAATCTGAGGCGGCCCGGCTTGAACTAGCTCAAAAACATAATGAATCGCTGGTGGTTGAACTTGAATTGGAGAAGCAGACATCAGAGCTCCAAGGACGGATTGCAAAGTTGGTGTCCGACATTTCAGATCGAGACCGCACGATTGAGGAATTGAGGGCTGCAATTGATGTTGCTGATCAGAGATTTTCTGAGGAGAAAGCTCAGCTGAAAAATGAAATCTCAGGTTTGTTAGGAACACATGCATCAATGGAAGCAAAGCTCAGCGAGTGGGGCCACGAGGGGGCAGTTAATGTCGGACGAGATTGCTCAGCTTGAGGCCGAGAAGTTGGCACTGAGGTCAGAGATCGAGCTAGCGAATGCTGACAATGCTGAGAGATGCAAGCGGATGGAGGAGATGGGCCATGATCTTGACGCACTTAGATTGAAATATGACATGATGGTGTCGGAGAAAGATGAAGTCTGTGCGAAGGCGCAATCACTCGTTGCTGAGGTGAGTTCACGTGATGATCGGATCCGGGAGATGGACTCTCACCTGCACCGGCTGCACATGGAGCATGCAGAACTGATCGCAGGGTTCGCCAATGCCGAGAAGCTGATGGGCGAGCTGCAGGCCAGGGTGAAGGAACTGGAGGAGGAGGTGGAGAGACAGAGAATGGTGATCTCCGACAATGCCGAGGGGAAGAGGGAGGCTATCCGGCAGCTCTGCCTGTCAATCGAGCATTACCCCGACAGCTATCATGAGCTCCGACAGGCTCTGCATGGCCACAGGCGGCCCGCCACGGTAATGGCTGCTTGACTGTTCTATTTTTTCTGTAAAAATTTTAGGCCACTGGTTTTGTTTGATCATAGAGAACTGATCACCTACAGCTGGATGTATGCTGACTTAGCATGCAGCCCTGTTTTCCTGAGCAATGTGTAGCGTCTAGGACATGGGACCCACACACATTGATCCCCACCATGAAGATCATGATTAGAGAATCGTTCTGGTCCACTCATTAATTGGCCACAGCTATGTTGATCGACCGTCGATTTATTCCAATGTTCGGCTTGCCTGGTTTTTGCATGAGGTGTTTGTCATGGTGGGGCCCACTGTTTGAATGGCTTAGATGTCCTGCAGGAGTGGCACATTGGTAAGAAAGATTGGGTGGCTGTAGGTGATTTTAGTTTGTGTTTGAAAATGTATGCGGGATCTGCATTTTCTTCAGACGTGTGTTTTGCTACAGTTGGATTTGGTGGGTTGTATTTTGTTAGTTATATGTATAGAAACATCTTTTTATTTATATGATTAATTATATATCTATCTATTGAAATTCTAAGGTCCTGATGCATCAGAATATGAAATTTTCATCTGTGATCCCGAGATCAAGACCCTTGATCTAAAGGAACCTAGGACCGATGGCCCTGGGGAGATGAATGCCGGCTCAAATAACGACTGTGGATGGTGGGTGGTTAGGATCATGACCTTACAATTTCTCTTCGATGGATTTTATATAATCGGAGGGCATGCTGTGTGTGTAACACAGCCTCGTCTGGGGCTTTCTAACCGTTCATTTGGTCGTTGGGAAATAAACGGTGAAGAAAGAAACACGGGTTGTCCAAATTCAACAGAAGAAAGGCCAAGGATTGGATGGTTAGGATTTTCAGCTCTGGGGATCTTTGGGTGCATGAGCCGCCCATCGGTCCGTCAAATCAATGAGCCTGAACATGATGCAGATCCAAAGCTCAGGTGGACCACACCATAGGAAACGGTGGGGATTAAACTTCCACCTTTCTGGGGCCGCCATGTGATGTTTATATGCCATCCAAGCCGTTCATGAGATGATTATCCACCAGGACGAAGAGAAAACCAAATATCAGCCGGATTGAGAACTTCGATGGGCCCCAAGAATGTTTCAATGTTAGGCGTCCCATACCCAATTTTACCTGTGGTGTTGCCCACTTGACTATTGAACGGTCTGATTTTGTGCTCACTTCCTGACATGAGCTGGCGCAAATAATGGACGGATTGGATGTCACACACACATCATGGTGTGCCCCACATAGCTTCTTTTTGTAATGTGCCTGATTACTGGGCATGGACTAGGTGGCCCAAGGTGTGGCTCTGTCCCAACAAATCTGGACCGTTCAAGGGGTAAAAGGCAAAAGGAAAATGATACGGTCAAGCAGGAATAACTGGACATGGAACGAAATCTATCGGGTCCATTCATCAACTGGGCCAGGCATGGATGGCTTATGTTTCAAAAATAGTATGTATCAGACAGTCCTATCCATCTGATCAGTGGTTCTGGAATGGACGACCAAAAACAAAAATAGTTAATAGTCAAACATTAAGAGGGGTAAATTGAAGAGAAGTGATGGATAGGATTTTCTAATAGATTGATTAATCTATCCATACAGAACCAATAGATGGACGGATCTGATTGATGCATTAACTGGCTGATTCTTTCAGCTCTACCGTATCATCTACCTGGTGGATTGACAAATGACATTGGCCCGGTGGTCCTCCCGTAAGGCCCGGGTTTGGAGCCCAAATCTAGGCCCGTTATCCATTCCTGGCCCAATAACAAAAGGTCAGCCTGACCATCATCAAGTGGGCCACCGTTGTACAGAAAGAATGGATGGTTTAAAGACACTTGTGAGCTGGTTCCATTCACCGCACGTGTAGCTTAAAGACACTTGTTGTATCTGGGCCAAGTTTCAAAGATCCAAACCGTTGATAGATGGGCTCATGGTAGATGGAGGATACCCAAGAAAAATTTCTTAGATTTGACTATTGCTTCGCTTAGATGGCCCACCCTAGCCTTTCCTTTTACTCGTGTTGCTATCTTGACCATCAAAGTTGTGGGGCATGTGATGGATGATATCTCTAAAATCAGGCGAATTAACCAATCCTAACCATCCAATTGATCTAAACACACTTGGTTCCAAATTGGCACGTGTGCCTGCATGTATAGGGTTTGGCTGCACATGCGCGCATACGATTTGCAGTTACGACAAAACAAAAGCGAGATCTGAGGCAGATACCATCCAAAAACACACGAGCGAGGCAAGTATGGTCCACCTGATCAGTTGATTTAGTATCATCCATCGCATTTTCTCCGTGTTCTCACATATGGATGTCCCAGATCCCTCACACGTGTCCAAATTGGCTTGTCCTCAGTCTCTGCCTGCGTGCGCGAATCTCGCTACTCGTTCTCTTGTAAGCTGACATCACCGTGACGTATGTTGGTATGCCACGTGGCACGTGCCTATAGGACGGCCTGTTTCCAGATGGTTCATGACCTGTTTGGCACTGACTGCACGGTTGGAAAGTGGGCCCGACACAAAGCGCCTACCCTCCCAAGTCCCAACTACTCTGTTTAGACTACTAGTAGCTACGCCTCCACGTGGATCCAACTTTAGTTAGATCCAACCCGTTCATCAGGTACGCTGTCTTTAGTGAAATCTGGGACCCAAAAATCATGATGAACGAAATCTTCGGCAGGTCACACCATAGGAAAGTCTATGTAAAGAAGGTCCACCGTTGGCTTTGTTTATGCCCCACAGATTTATCTTTTTATTTCATCCAATCCATTCATCTAACTTGCCTCTTTAGGATAAAATTATTCTCCAGAAACCACATTCTTCCAAAGATCAGTGGCCCATAAGATGTGAACTTAGATGTTCAGATGTAATTCCCTATGGAGTGGCCCACCTGAGTGTTGAATCATTGTGATTTTTGGCATCAAGGTCAAACAGGGGGTTTTGTACCTGATGGATGGGGTGGATCTTATCCAAGAAAATCCGTTTCCCTCACGGAAGCGTAAGGAACGGTCTTTCTATACCCTGCCGGCCTTGACTCTCACGGCCGTTGAAAATGGGGCGTTGGCTTCTCTTTTCACACGTGGCACTCGTGTAAGTCTATCCATTCCATCAAAATCGTGGGTCGCGTGGCGTATAGGGCAGGTCGCTGAACTCAAACTGATAAACAATCCTAAGTATCCAATAAACAGCTATAAATTGGACGGTTAAGAATAAATAAGGAACTGTCCATTATCATCTTATCTATCATTTTTTTTTTATTTTTTTGAGTTGTTATCCACTCTTTTAGAGATTTGGACGGTGTGGATTGCCTTACAACTTCCTCTTGCGTACGGTTGAAGAGTCGCTTTTATAGTGCTATCATTTAATTTAATGGTTGTGAAACTTCGATTAAACACTGGCCGTGCATTTGACACGTGCTTGTGGGACCCGCAATGAAATAGAACGCGGCGATTGCCTGGTGAATATCATGCCACGTGGACTTATAGGCACCAAGACAGCGGCACTGTCGTGACGTCTGGGCGGTGATCAGACCTATGTCTTCGTCGCTCATTAAAATGAGGTTGAGGTTTGCTAGTACATACGTACTGTTCCGGAATACGTCGTCACTGTAGTCGATGGATATGGATTCATTTTCTAGTGATCAAAGCCATTAATATGATGGGCCTTAATGAATATTCTTATTTCCAGAAGTATCTTTGAATTTTATCATGCTTTCAATGATATAAACAATGGCTTAAGTAGACAGTCCAAGTTCAACGAGTTGAATTATCAACGGTATGAAATACTCCAATCCTAGTTTTTTTTCTTGATGTCCTACCAAATAGTGTGACCCGTTAGATAAATGGTACAGATCATTGTATCATGATCTCAGATACAACGGATTGAGCCTCATGTATAAAAACAGCAGTACGTCGCAGCGAACCTTGCCTCGAAAGACGGCTCTCTCATCGCCGAGATGGACAAATATTGTACATTGCGATGAACCGGAGGAGGCCACTTACAAGTCGCGACAAGTTGACTTGTCACTTGCAAAAGCCGAATGAAAGTCTTCGTGGTTAAAAAGTCAAACAGAAGCTTCGCTAATCACACGCGCGTGTAGAGTTCCGTTAATGGTCACCTCACCACATGTGCCAGCGTGGCAGAAAGGTGAAATATCCGAGCCGTCGATCAGAAGGACCACGGTACAGATTAACTATCTGCAGAATTAGGTCGGTCCAATAATCATGTGGGCCAAAATTAATTGAATAGACGTACGGTCGTGATCAAATCTTCTGAAGTTTCTTAAGCCGTCCACTTATTTCTAATTTCGTGGAACGGTGTTGCGTGGGTTATGTTTATCTTTCAGCAGAAGCATGGGGTCCATATGATGGATGGCTTGGATATTTCACTTGTGTGCAATGCCGGCTGTAGGCAAAACTGTCAGAGCGCAAGTCCTGTTTGGATGGAATCCGATTGCGTCCAACCCCGATCGGACAATAATCCGTCCGACCAGAGCTCCTTTGGGTCCCACTGTGATGTATTTGTTTATCCACTCCGTCCATCCATTTTATCATATCATTTTAAGGTATGATTCCAAAAATAAGCAGATCCAAAGCTCAAGTGGACCATACCAAACAGTGAGCTTGGGTTGCATTAAATGCAAGAGTCATCTCTGATGTGGTCCACTTGAGCTTTGAATCGGACTCATTTATATTATTCATATATTAAAATGATACGAGAAAATGGATGAACGGTGTGGATAAATAGATAGATTACGGTGGGCCCCACAAGAACCTTGGTCGGACGGCTTATTGTCAGTTCGGATGCAATCCGCTTCCTGTTTGGATGGGAGGATTTCAATAATTTTTTAAATTGCATTGGAGAATTTTAATAAAAAAAAATAAATATAAATTGTGATTATGACTTTGACATATGGTTGAATACCGGTGTAAAACAGGCGTCAGTGTCAACGTGGATGAAATCTTCCGAAATGCATTTAGATTCACTTGTCATTTTTTAAATACAAGAGAACTCTATAACGCCATGTTTGTGAGAAATCCATCCGCTTCATCTCTTTTCCAACCCATTTTAAGACATGATCCAAAAAAATTACAAATTCAAAACTCAAGTGGGCCACATGATAGAAATGGTGATTAAACACCTACTATTGAAACATTTACAGGGCCTCAGGAGGTTTGGCTCAAGCTAATATTTTTTCAGTTCTTCCTGATAGAAATGACATTATGGACGGTTTAGATGACATATAAACATCACGGTAGACTCACCAGGATTTCATCGGTAGGATTTCAATCCCCTCTGCTTCCGTTCATGTGGCCCACTTGAGTTTTCTATCAGCCTCATTTTTGGGCTCTTGCCTTGACGTGAGCTGGCAAATTAGATGGATGGGATGGATTTCTCACAAACATCTCGGTGGGATCCACCTAAATTCTAACAGCAAACTGAAGTAAGTTTAATCCTATCGTTAAATACAATCCAAACAAACTTAGTTTGATTTTAATATTTTTCTGTTTCAAACGCAGCGCACTGATATTGAATGGGATTATAGTCAATTTCATGAGAAGGGTCAATGAAATTGCAATAATTATGTTTTTTTTTTTTTTTTTTTTTTAAAAAAAATTTTTAATTTTATTTTTTTTTAAACTCTAAAATCCTACAATCCAAACCGTCCATATTGAAGGTCTTACTTTAGATGGGTGAAGGCCGGTTCTTACTGTTGGTTAATGATTATTTATTCGTTGAATTTGAGCCATTGGCTGGTTTGTATTTCAGCCATCCAATTGCTTGGCCCAAAAGAGGACATGCAGAATACATCAGCAATCTATATCAATTGAAAATGGACAAAATTTGGTTGGCTAGGATCTACTAATCAAAGAAACATTTCGATGGTCCATCCATGATGGGCCCATCTGTTGGTCCCTCCGGATCACCAGATCATGACAACGTGCCCTCTCGAGAGTGAAGGTGTCTAAAAAGGAAAATAACAAGAGCGTGACAACGTGGCCAATGGCACATCACATCTGGAGCATTCATTAGGTAGGCCCCACTGTGAGCATGCCTGGACAAAAAAAAAAATAAAAAATCAGATCCGTCCGTTCATCAGATGGGTCATATGTGTAAGGTAGAAATGGACGGTTGTTAAGTAAAAACACCAATAGTACTTTAAGTTCACCATAGATGTGTGTCCCACGAGGATGAGGGAGCATTCCAATTTGGTAGGATGTTGATGGTTGGCCCAACTGATGAGTGGCATGGACCTTATGTTTACTCTCCTTTAGAATTGTATTATATATGATACAGCTATACATTAGGTTGCAACCCCAACACGGCACTTTATTTATGTTGGACGTGACCTTGGCCTACTTGTTGGATGGACCCCACATAATTTATAAGTCAATACACATCAGGAGGAGATATACAACTTTCATTTTCCTGGAAAATGATGGAAAGTTTATCTTATTAAGCTAAATCAACGGCTGAATATTACGCAACACGACACTTGATTTATGTTGGACGTCAGCCATTATAGGCCTACTTTGCATGACCCCTGGCAGTATGGCCCACCTAATTTTCATGTCAAAGGCTATATATATATGGAAACGGTATTATGAGGTTGATGGCGTTCCGGAACTTCCCATGAGGTCGAGCTATGTAGGCATCACTGAGATGTGCTTTGAACATCAACTGTTGTGTGTGATCGCACCCAAGTCATGGATTGACTTGATTTATAAGCAGGTGGACTACCATGGAATGGTGCATTTAACTGATGGGGTAGATTCGACACACATCACAGTGGGGCCCACACAGCTCGACCTAATGAAAGTTCCCATGAGGTCAACCTCATAAAATCATTTCATATATATATATATATATATATATATATATATATATATATATATATATATATAAAAATGAAATGAGCCCCATGAGAGCGAGAGAGAGACCCTTTTTTCTACTGGTTGAAATTTTAATTTATAGAGGTAAATCAACGGCTGCAACCCGACATGGCACCTGAGATATGCTGGGTGTCCGTTTTTCATTGGATTTGTAGGTTGAAACATTGCAAAAACAAAAGGTTAAAAAAAAATTAAAATCAATTCAATATAAGCTAAGGATCTTCATTGTAATATTTTAAAATTTTAAATTACATATTTAAATATATAGTCATGTCTGATGTTGACTAACAATAATGAAATCTGATCTTCTACACTTGAAATCCTAAAATATAAGAAGAGATTTTTTGTATATATATGTAGATGAGAGACAATAATTTTATTTTAAAAATGAAGGCGAGAGTAGTTCAGCCCATCATAACTTCTCCTCTCAGGGTTTGCACGTGATAAGCATACATGTTTCTTCAAAATATTGTGCATGCATGGTAAGGTTCAAGCATACCACCCCTATACATCTGAACCGATCGCAACTACTATGAGGCCCACCGGCATGCTCAGTTCAAATATCCAATGGTTGTTAGATTTTATCAATCTGAACCATTGATCATGTAATCCTAATTTATAAATGGCTAATCTATACATTGATCACCCACATTATGTGATCACTAGTGAATGGGCCCACATATTTTGAATGGCAAGTCTCAATGGGATATTTACACCCACTGGTCTATTTATGCACCTGCACTTGGCTAACCCATGTGTGTATATAAGGCAAGTCATATACAGGTTACTCATGTGTCACCATAATACATGTGTAAGAAATATTATTCCATTCATCAAAGGGATACTACATCGCAATTTACAAAACAAATGCACGACTGAAAAGCTTGGTTGAAGTTTTCTTCACCATCTGATTTTTTATTTTTTTTTCATAATGGCCCACTTACCAAATAGATGATAGCGTGTGCACTACCTACCTTGTACACGCATGCAAGCTTAGAAAAATTCTTATACATGAATGGCTATTAGAGACTTTGTAAGGAAAATGAGAACAAAGGGTAAAAAAGGGTGATCCATTTACATTTTGACTCCAAAGTAATGGGATATAAACATTGTTTAAAAATCCAAATGCTCATATTCAACTGGATGTTTAATTGGGTGGGGTCAACTTGAAAAATGGACCCCACTTGACTCAGATATTTAGTAATTATAAATTATTATATTCATAATTATAAAAAAATATTTAAAGAGTTTATAAGGAAAAGACAAAAAGGTTTTTTTTTAAAAAAAGTGGTCATTTACTTTTGACTATAAAGTTATAAGATACTAAATCCAAAAACTCCACTTCCATTTATTCAAGTGGGGTAATAATTATAAATTATTGTGTTACATGTAAAATCAGTCGGAATATGCAACAAGAATGGGATAGAAAACACAAGTCAAGTAGCTCGAAAATAGAGGTCGGGTAAAGAGCTTGATCTAGATGGTTGAGTGCGACCTCCATGATCAGCTCGAGCACCAACCACAAGCATTGACCTCGGCTCTGGCTGACATCTCATTATCACGACCGATGAACGACTGTACGTATTGATTCAGCCTCGAAGATAGGCCATGACCATAGCCAACAGTTCGGCTCGGTCTGCAGGACCTTTGCTAAACCAATTTGGAGGTCGGCATCGACAGTTAACCATGCCGTCCTTGAAAGCTAACCACATGGAGATCTACTTTCTACACGAGGAAGATTAATTCCCTGAGATCTTCACCAAGAATCACGCTGAGGATAATGCCTTGGATCTCGATGGCAATTTCATGTATGATATATGACTGTATGACAGACTCATTGTCATATATGTAACTAGCAACAAAGGACTATAAATACAAACCCAATGCGTGGTAGAATGTATGGACAAAAACCCTAGTTATACTAGACCCAGAGTGCATGTTCTAACTTTGGCATCAGAGGATCCCCTGCAACAGCCAGGGTCACCCTATGTGGTTTGGTTTTACAGGTACATGAAGGTCTAGCCGAGACAACCAGATTGCTGCATCAACATATTGTATTCGTAATTATATAAAATATTTAAAGGATATTGCTTTCAAATGGCACAGGGGTTAACCTTTTGCTAACATGAACAATTCATAGAACTAGGAACAAGCCATGGTGCAAAATCAAGCCAATTAAATTATCTTAATGTTTTCAATGGGGTCAATTTATAACAACTGTTTGTTATTTTTGAGTCCTAAATCATATAATTAAAATCACCAAATCAAAATGTTACTTTAGAACAAAAAGAAATACAAATTAGGATCAATCAAATAGATGTTTGGAGATGATGATTGGACCTATTTTACTTCTCTAGTTAATCTTAACTGCCCTTTTTCATGCTATTGATTGGAAGCTTAGATTACCTGATTGCATAAGTTTTACATCAAGGTATGCTCTTAGTTGTATAAATGAGAGAATGGTTGGGTGACAATATGTAACGCCCTGAATTTCATAGCTCGAGTACAATAGTTGTGTCCAAAAATCTCAGGTATTATCTAAACTCCATAATTATACATTTTTATGAATTCAATCACATTTACATTCATTTCGTACGGAAGTTTGGAAAATAAATCCAAGTTATTACATCAATCACCATTAGTCCACCCATATGGGGACTTACTACAAACACATTACGTGAAATCAATGGTTCAACTACAAACAAAATAGAGCTAGCTACTAATTCAATTCAAACGATTCAACTGTGCTATAATATGGCACCTCCTTTGATAGCTCCCCACTCACTTCCTTAGGATCTTCTAGTCCGAATCATCAATTGGTGTACATGTACATACACATTAAAGAGTGAAAGGTCATATCTCAATATAAATTCTCCATCATGATTATACATCCATCTTCACAGTCAAATATAGTTTACAAGGCAATCAAGAACATCACAATTATCATATTGTAATATAAAGTTAATTAAATGTATGCATGCATGAATGCAAATCATCCTGAGAATGCACATCCAGCCAAGACTTGTAAGTAAATCCACGATGCAAAGACTACCATGGAATAATCCAGGAATCACAAAGAACATACGTCGACCTCGTGAGGGAGTCATGAAACAAGTACTTGAGAATCACAAGACATATATCGACCCCACTAACAGGTAGAGCTGGGCATTGGACCAAGTTGGATCAGATTGGGTCCAACTCAATTCGGTCTGAAATCTATATAGGCTGACCCGAACTCGATCCGATCTGGGACCGAGTTCGGGACATCTGACTCAAACCGATCCGATGCACGGTTGGCCTGACCCAAACCGAGTCCGACTCGGTCAAGGAAACCGAATCGGATCGAGTTGGGTACGATTCAGATAGAATTTTTTAACAGTGAAAATCATTATCCTCGCTACTATTTTCGGTGTTGTCCATTTGAGCTTTAGATATGATTCCAATTTTTTTTTTCAAATACTCTAAAATGATCACGAAAAATGGATAAACGGTATGGATATAATAAATACATCATTGTGGGGCCCATGTAATTTCGATCTCATTTGAGCCGTTCGTACAACTCGAGCTCGAAGCGCGTAGTTGTGTTGACGTGCACTTTGCATTGCTGTATTGACGTTAGCAAGTTCTGTGGGTTTGATCATGGGGTATGTGTTATATCCAAACTGTCCATCCATTTGGTGAGCTCATCTTAAGGCTTGAGACGAAAAATAAGATAGATTTAACTATCAAGTGGACCACACGAATTGTTTAACGGTGAAAATCATTATCTCTGTTGCTATTTGTGGTATGGTTTAGATGATCTTTGGATATTATTCATTTTTTAGATAATGCTCTTTAATGATCTCTAAAAATATATGAACGGTGTAGATATAATAAATACATCACTATGGGGCCCATATAACTTTGATCTCCTTTGAACCGTTAGTACAACTTGAAGCTCGAGGAACGTCGGTACTCGTCTTCGCATGACACGTACCAATACGTCTTTCCGGTGCTTAAAGATGATAGTAATATCTCAGTCACTAAGGATTGTGAATCTATGTACATATATCATACGTTGAATCTGATCCACACCGTTCAGTTATTTGGATATATGATGGACAGTCCACATGACAACATATCGATGAGATTAGTTAACCATTTGATGCCAATTAGAAACTATCAAGAGTCTTCAAATCACTGAGGAGGATCACCGGATGGCTATAACCATTGGGTCATGCCCCATCAGGGCCCAACAAATGAAGGGACAGAATCTTATGCAAGTGTACTGAGTAAACTCAATACCACACACTAGCTATATAGCTGATGCAGCCTGTAGGTACGACATACTGAGTAAACTCTGTTGGGGCCCACCGTGACTGCATGTGGTTTATCCACTCCGGATCGGGTCGAGTCGAGTCGGATCGGATCGGATTCATTCAGATCGGGTTTCGGATCGATCAGTTCGGATTGACCACGATCCGAACTCGATCCGAAAAACATTCGGATCTGAATGACCCAACTCGATCCGCACCTATCCAAGCCGTCGGTTCGGATTGGGTCGGATCCACTAGATCGGGTCAGACATGCCCAACTCTACTAACAGGAGATCACTAAAGACATACATTAGCATCATGATCCTGGAATCCCAAGTGACATGCAATCCACATCAAATGTGCTATGGACACATCATTAAGCCAATCCTTTATTAATTCGATTTACAAACAATCAATTATGACTTTCCATTTTTCTCAAGATCGTTGTAATAATCATTATAACACAAGTCTATTCAAGGATACCACATAAAGAACAAATCAATGACATATATGAACTACCACGCAATCATCTGGGAATTACAAAAGACATACATTGAACTCGCTAGTTGGAATAACTAAGGACATACATCGATATCTTGATCTGTAAATCATAAATGACATACATCGGCCTAATACAGGAGTCATAAACAGTAATTCAAAAATCACAAGAGATATAAATCAACCCCACTAGCCAGAAATTACGTACATTGACATCATGGTCGGAGAATCCCAAGTGATGAGCAATTAGTGTCAAAGGTGTTATAGATGCATGATTAGGCCAACCCTTTCTTAATCCGATTTACAAACAACTACTTATGAGCTCTCTTTTTTCCAAAGGTAGATGTAATGCCGTTAGTAATTCTCGACTAGTGTGGTCAATGTATATCCTTTATGATTTCCTTGTCATTGTTTTATAGCTCCCGCATTAGGTCGTTGTATGTTCTTTGCGATTCTCGGATCATGTTATGGTAGTTAATGCATCGTGAGTTTACTCAGAAATCACGACTGGACATGCATCCTTTGGCCGATGTGCATTCATGCATTTACACATTTAATCAAGATTATATCTTGATATGATTATTGCGTTTGCCTTACTTGTCTTATAAACTAGACTTGATTGTGATAATGGATTTATAATCTTGGGGGAGGGAGTGTATACACATCAACAGATGACTTTAGACTAGAAGACTCAAAGGAAGTGAGTGAGGTACCATCAGAGGAGACTCCATATTATAGTGCAACCAAGTTGTTTAAGTTAAATCGATAGTTATTCCCGTTTTGTTGTAGTATAATAGGTTTAAATTCATATATTGTGGTTTATAAGAAGTCTTCATTTGAGTAGACTAGTTAGTTGGCTTGTGTGATGATTGGAACTCTACTTTTAAAGTTCAATTTATTTCACTCTTGTGTGATGTATACCACACAAATGTGGAATGTGGTTCGAATGTAAAAAAAAAAAAAAAAAAAGGACGTGTAATGAATAAACATTCGTATATATTATGTAGCTAATACTCTTGAATTCGGGATATAACTGTTGATACTCAAATGTCGGGTTCTGAGGCCTTACACAATAAGTCTCCTTATGTTTCATTTTAAAGGTTTGATAATGTTGTGGAGAAAACCAAACTGGTCTACCGCTCGAAGTGTAGAAAACAGATGTCTTAAATCTGCCCCGCGCTACTCGACCAGTCGAGGGTCCACTCGACCAGTCGAGGCTCGCTTGACTCGAAGTCTAGCGTGCTATATTTCTTGGAGATCCAAGTCGCTCGACCAGTCGAGGCCCTGGCTCGACTAGTCGAGGGTTACACAGCTCACACGCGGACTGCGTAAATTTGATGCGGTTTCCGAAAATTTGTAAGTCCTCTCTCTTTGTAATTTCTATTTCATAGTGGATTTCTGTCACTTTGTGCCATGATTTTTTTATCGAAAGGGTTTTTCATGTTAAATCTTTGTGTTCTCTTGTGATTGTTTGTTGCTCTTGGATTACTATCCTAGATCTAGATCTGTGTGATTCCGCAACACAAATACCCAACAAGTGGTATCAGAGCAATCGTTGCGGCACAGATCTGAATCTACAGGATTAGTAATAATAGGAAACGACAAATTTGATATTGAGAAGTACTCAGACAATAATAATTTTGAGTTATGAAAGTTTAAGATGATTAGCCTGTTAACTAAGCAAGACGAGATTAAGGTTCTTGAGGAGAGAAAATCTACCATGAAAGATGATGAATGAGAAAACCTTGATAGTAATTGTAATGCACCACATAAGGACACAATATTGTCTGCTTTGCCCACAGGGCTCACGGCTTTGTTCTCGGGGTTGCCCCCAAAACGCGTTGTATCCTTAAGGTGAGAACTCCACATATAGCCCAGATCTTAAGGCATTCCCTTTCCGATGTGGGACAAGCGCACTACCTCCGACCAACTGGAGCGTTATTTTCGAAGCCCGACCAGTCCACTTTGGGATCCGGACGCAACCCACGCTGGGACCACAGCCCAGTTGGGCAGGTACAACGTGGGTTGCGTCCGGGTCTCAAAGTGGACTGGCGGAGCAATTAGTTGGATGTTGAAGTTTCAGTCCGTGGTGGCTCTTTCCACGACCGAAGCAAAATATATGGCAGTGACAGAAGCGTTTAAAGAAGGTGTTTGGCTTAGAGGCATGATAAATCAGTTGAGACTTCATCATGAGGCCGTGCCAGTTAACTGTGATAGCGAGAGCGCCAACAACTTGGCTAAAAATTTTATTTATCACTCACATACTAAACATATTGATGTTCATCACCACTTTATCCGACAGGTGCTTGAGGAAGGAGGGGTAACACTGGAGAAGATTCACACCAGCATGAATTCAACAGACATGCTCACCAAGGTCGTTCCTATAGAGAAGTTCAAGTTATGTGCAACTTTTCTGAGCTTAGCGATGACGTAAATGAAGGACGGAGTGTGCCCGAGAAGCGTTGATTGAAGCTATGATATGATGTAGATATAAGAGAAGAGGTCAAGGAGCTATACAGTTGAAGATTGAAGACATGGTAGAGATTGTAGAAAACAGATGTCTTAAATCTGTCCCGCGTTGCTCGACCAATCGAGTGGCTGGCTCGACCAGTCGAGGGTCCACTCGACCAGTCGAGGTTCGCTCGACTCGAAGTCCAGCGTGCTATGTTTTTTGGAGATTTGGGCCGCTCGACCAGTCGAGAGTTGGGCTCGACCGATCGAAGGAGTCCTTCGACCAATTGAGGCCCTGGCTCGACTAGTCGAGGGTTACGCAACCCACACGCAAACCGTGTAAATTTGATGCGTTTTTCAGAATTTTTCAAACTAAGTGCGTAAGTGGAGTTTCCTAAACTATAAATAGAGGTCCTTAGGGCTATTTAAAGTATTCTAAGGCTTCCTAAAGCTTTTTTAAGGGTTTCTAAAAAGGTTCTAGGGTTATCAAAGGGTGTAGTAAGGGTGAGATTCGAGATTGTTCGAATCGGGTAAGTCCTCTCTCTTTGTGATTTCTATTTCATAGTGGATTTTTGTCGCTTTGTGCTGTGGTTTTTTCCCGAAAGGGTTTTCCACGTTAAATCTTTGTGTTCTCTTGTGATTGCTTGTTGCTCTTGAATTGCTATCCTAGATCTAGATCTATGTGATTCCGCAGCACAAATCCCCAACACGAAGATCATAATCGACCATAGGAGGACACCAGGGTGAATTTAAAAATAAAAAAAAATAAATTTAAATGACAAGGCATGGAGGTTCGGAGAGCTCGGAAGCCACTATTGGTAATTCCATCAACGGAGAGATCTGTCTTCGGACCAAATCTAATCCGATCTAAGCTTGGTTAAAAAGCATAGCTTAACTACAAGAGCCATTCTCTTGAGATGAGCATGTCAACCACCAGGGTCGGGCAAAAATCTTGAAGAATATCCTACCCCAATCAAGAAGTAAGATCGTGTAATATCTGAAGATATATGGGCATCCTGACAACCGAGATGAGCTCGACAATAACTTTAGATGAAGATCCTCATCCAAATAAGGACCCTCCAATAAATCTAGCAAAACTCATAAAGATATGCAGGTCTCGACACCGTCTAAAGATCTTATAAGTATCTCCACTACAATTGAAGGGAGGCAAGTAACAAAAATCTTAACTCAAGTTTCCTTTCAACATCAATTTTCCCTGCCTAACTTAGGCATCAGAGGGTCCACCGACGTAGTCAACACTCCCATTGTCTTGTACACATTGTTTGTGCAGGTATATATAACCGACCCGCTTTCGTAGTTGACTACACCTGTCCATCCAGATTCCAACAATAACATGTAACATTGCTAACATCCCCATAAAAATGGGAATGATTGGCAAAACTCATTTACAACTTTTCAATTTGTATGAATTCTGGTTTAGCCAGCATGGCTTCATGTTCCAATTATTTGGATAGGTCATCGTTGATATATTTTTTAAAAAAACCTTTGTATATTACCTTTTAGATAAAATTTAACCCACCATAAATTTTACTGTCATCAATAAAGTTATAGATGGTGTGCTCCCACACTCCTTTAAAATAATAATAATCCATCATGTATCTCATGGTCTACCATGCAAATGTGGCACCAATCTAACAAACAGATACCATTGATCAGTGGACTTTAATATGAATGGTCAATATTGTTTACAAGAAGTATGTTCCATCAACAATTTGATTTATTTATTTGTTGGAGCCGATCAGGAATTGCTTATGATTTGGAAGAATTACTTTTGCTAGACAATCATAACCATGTCATCCATAGCTTAGAAAAGGAATGGCAATAGAAAATAAGACTAAATTAAAGATGAATTGAATTATTTGATTAGTGTGATTTTTTTCATGGTAGTCCATAAAATAAAATGTCCCAAGGAGTAAATAGACCGTTCAGATCAATCAACTGAACTGCTCAAGTGAATAAATGCAACTAGGAGCCTAATAACTTATAATGCTCTTCTTTTGCTTGTATGAATCATTTATGCAAAGAAAATGGTACTAAGTTATCTTTGGCAAGGTACTACGTACGTACCATCCATCTTCAAGCACTGATACATGCCTACTATGCCTCTATTCATCTTTAAGCAACCCACATGTGTCACTAACAATCTACACATACTCTATATGCTCACATTGTTACCATGCTCCGGCCTAATTAGGATGGGCCACTCATCAAGTGGGCAGCACTCTTACGAGAAATTAAACTAGATTGATAAAGATCAACGGTGCATATTAGATGTATGTGTGTCGCCAGCTGATGAGTGGACGTTCTACGCCCTTAACATGAATCTGTCATACATTCGCAATGATCTAAACCATCAAAATAGCAGGGCCCACTGTGTGTGGATTATAACTCGTAAATCATATGGGTTGGACGATTTTATATCTAACATCAGCATTTGGGAAGCGGACTGCGTAGTGAGTAACTCGCTACGTACGTTTGCGTACTGAGTAAACTCTGTGTGCTCCACTATGATTTATGTATTTTATCGGCTCCGTCCATCCATTTTACCAGATAATTTTAAGGCTTGAGCGCAGAAATTAAACATATACAATGTTCAAATGGACCACACCACAGGAAACAGTTGAATTGAACGGGTACTGTTGAAAGTTTCTTAGGGACCACAGAAGTTTTGGATCATTGTCGTGGGCCCTAGTAAGGTTTCAATGGTGGAAATCATTATCACTACTGTTTCATGTGGTATGATCCACTTATCTTTAGATATGCTTCAATTTTGGGCTCAACCTCTTAAATTAGATGGAAAAACAGATAGGCGATGTGGATAAACCACATACATTCAAGGTGGGCCTAACTTAGTTTACTTAGTAAGATAAGAGTGTACTGAGTGACTCAACAGGCAATCCAATTTCAAGGTTGTTCCCTAACAACCTCATTAAACAATTATTTTCTTTAAAGGCTTAAACAATACTTTACTTTAAAGGCTTGAGGTCTTAGATAAAGTGGCTGTTTGACATGGTATCAAAAAATAAGGTATCGTGTTCGAGTCTCAGGGGGGAATTATTTTAGTGCCTGCATATCATCATCCTACCTTGCAAGAGTATAAAGTATAAAGTTATTCCACTCTGCAAATCTATCAAAGAAGGTGGGTGGACAAACCACGCGTTCTGTTACCTACCTGAAGTATGTCCTTTAACACGCCATAAGTGTTTTTTTTTTTTTTAACACACCCACCCACCCACACCATGAGATTAACTATTGTACACCGTTGATGGATGTACCCCATTGGGAATGGCCTGTGAAAAAAAAAAAAAAAACTAAGGAGAGAAGGAAAACCCAAGTTGTAAAAGTCCTGGTCCTTCAAATAGGTGGCCAGGAAAGGGACGGTTAAGAAAGAAACCTGCCTTTTTCTTGATTGATTGAGAACCGTCGCTGTATTTTCTCTCCCAACCATCTATTTATCGATTGGCCATTAAAGGGTTAGGATTTTCGAAGCTAAGAGATTTTTGGTCCATAGGCCATCGACGGTGGAACCCATAGTATCAACCGTTTGGATCAAAGGACCATGGGCCCCACTTGTGCAATTTGAAGCCTCAAACGTTTGCACATTACCCATGTTAGAAGTGGACCCGTTTTACTATAATGCCATTTTGGACAGTGGGCTACTTTGCTCTCATGGCTCTTATAGATGACACGCATGCACTTGGAAATTATTTAGAAATTGCTTACGTGGCATATAACATCCGTTTAATTTCGATTAATGTATGCCATGTCGACAATATCTAAGTGTATTGCCTGTGTATCAAATGTTGTACTCTGTCAGAGTATGAAATAACTCCCCGACTCAAGTTATCATAATGACCAGACCATCTTATCCGTCTGATTTTACCTATTGAATTTTGATTGCACCGTCCATTTCATAGCAAAAATTTGGATGGTCGGTCGTTTTTAAATGCCACTTTGTAGGTTTATTCCCCATCCAAAATAAGGCCTGACATTTGGACGGCCCAGATTGGCCTATTTCTAAAATGATATTAAACTATCCAAGTACTCATGTTCCACGTTATCAGATTCTAAGAATACAAACTCCAAACTTTATATTATTCTACTATTTCCGGTTGGTAGATACTAGGAATCAATGTTGTTTTTGCTAAGGGTGCGTTTGGCCGTACCAAATATCATGAAATATCATGATAGTTTGCACCTAGACTGATTAATTATGAAAATTCATGATATTTGGTGCAACCAAACGCACCCTAAACCAAGGAATTCTTATTTTGCAAGTGAATTTAATTTGTGTTGTAGACAGCAGCTACAACATCAAAGCTCTGTAAGGCCCACCGTGTTGTGTGTGTGAAATCCACTCCGTCCATCATGTGAGCCCCTCAATGCTACGACCTGTAACTAAAAATGGACCTGATCCACAACTCAGGTGGGCCATGCCGAAGTGAACAATGGGGACTGAGACACACTCCACGTGAATCTCAGATGCTGTGTGGGGCCCGCCATAGAGATTACATGACATCTACGGTCTACCTTGTTTTCCACGTAAGCTTCACAGAATAAAGGGAAAATCAAACAATAATCCTGATAAAAAATGGTGCAGCCTTAACAGTGGAGCTCACATTAATGTATGTATTGTATATCCATGTTGTCAGTCCATTTTGCAGGATCATTTTAGTACGTGATCCAAAAAATGAAGCAAATCCAAATATTAGGTGGGCCACATTATAGGAACCGTGTTGTTTAAATGTCTGCCATTGAAAATTTCCTAGGGCCCACCGTTGCCATCCAACCTATTGATAAAGTCATAAAGATCTAGATGAAGAAAAAGAAAACAAAAAAACAAATATCAGTTTGATCCAAAACTTTTGTGGCTCATGAGAAGTTTTTAATGGCCAATCACCACTGTTTCCTGTGTTGTGGTGTACCTTATATTTGAATCTGGATTTTTTTTTTTTTAGCTCATGCTTTAAAATGAGCCGATAAAAAGATGAGTGGTGTGGATATGCAATAAATACATCAAGGTGGGCTCCACGGCTAGGATCGCAACGTGTTTGGTGAGGGCAGGGCCACACCTAATCCCTCCGATGTGTTGGCCATCTCTTCAGCACAAGACCGATTCAAATGGGAGCGGATTAGGTGGGACCCGGTCTCACCCAAGACAGTGCAGCCCTTATCGTGGGGCCCACATTAATGCATGTATTTTGTATCCACACCGCGCATTGTTTCTTTCTGATAATTTTAAGGCATTATCTCAAAAATGAAGCAGATCCAATAATCAGGTGGGCCATACCATAGGGAAAAGGGGTGATTGGACCATTAATGGGCTATAAAAGTTTTGAATCAAGCTTATATTTGTTTTTTCACCATCATTTCCTATGTTATGGTCCACTTGATTATTGGATCTGCTTTCTTTTGGGGATATTACCATAAAATGATTTGAAAAACTGGATAGAGAGAGTGGATGCAGAATACATACATCAAGGTGGGCCCATGGTAAGGGTTGCATTGTCTTGAGTGAGTCCAATCTAAGAATTGAATGTCCACTGTTAAAATATTCATGAGTCATAAAAAGTTTTCGACCAGGCTAATATTTTGTGTTTTCAGCTCATCCTTATAAGAATGACATTAACGGTGAGGATGGTGTTTGTACAATTCAATCAAACACGAGGCCACATATATTAGCGAGGGCCTGTATTCATTTAATGTGTATGATTAGGATATTGTGAGTATACTAAAGTTATACTTAACTCAAGTTTGATTGTACATCGATGCCCCCCACACTGAGATAAACAAATTAAGAATAGGGGATAGTCTTTTCTCAACCATCGATGGATACAACAATCAGGCGATTTTATAAAAATAGGGGATAGTCTTTTCGAATGGATTCTTTTTGCCCCATATTTAAAACTTTTCTTTAACCAATGATTGTAGTCTTTATATTTCTCAATTGAACGAAGATAAATATATTTAAAATTAATGGGGCTAAAAATGTCAATTTTATTAACGTATATTTGATGCTTAATACATTCAACGGATAAACAAAATAAAGTAGAGACAAATGAAAAATAAATACTTGCTGTTATGGGAAAAATCGAACTAATCAGCCGTATGAGACATGTGGCAAAGAACCGGTAAAGCAAACTCTCCGAACTACCGATGTGTCTACCACCTGAGAAGCCGAGCTGAACCGAATCAGTCAACCAAGCTCGGTAATAAAATTCATTGACCGACCTCAAGCTCAGATACCGACCTCGATCTCGGAACATAAATATCCAAAGAGAATCTCACGTCGTATACGAACAGGATCGATCCAACGAGATCCTAGCAGAAAAGTACGTCAATCGAAGCAAAATCGGAGATGTTTTGAGAACAGATTCCAACTCCAATACGGGCTCATCCAGCGTGTCTAAGGAATCCACTTAGATATGCAGAAATCCTATAAATACACCACCATACTTTAGGAAAAATGTACACATATAAATCCCAACTCCAACTGCATTTACTTGAAATTCATCTACCTAACTTTAGCATTGGAGGGTCCTCAACCACAACCGGCACCCCCATGGTTTGTTGTCTTTATATTAAGTGCATGTATTCATATTCCACAGGTGGAGTTGCTGGTTCAACTAGATTCAAGCGATAACACTTACAATTGCCTATTGGACAAATAATCAATGCGAATTAGTCAGCAAAATGTAACCTGGGTTTGATCTTCCAAGTAAGAACTCGGTTGATTAGGATCCAACGACGAAAGGTTGTGAATATTTATACCACTCCTAAGCGTATTGGAACGATGGTGCTGGATAGTAGCATTCTAAGCTAACTTAAACCTCAAACGTTATACAACATGGTCGGAAAGAAGTGGAGAAACTAAAAACTAAGTTAAAGGCAACGTTGCATTGTGTAGATAGATTTTATTTGGCAAGAGCCTAGAGCTCTTCATCATGTGCTCCTTTTATTACTTTAAGAAACGGCGAAACTTTCGTCGAGTTTTCTTGCTAATCTAGGATTCTTGACAATCACAACACACAATTATGCTCTGATCATCCCATATTGGCGAAAGAAATCTTCGGAGATCCAATATCATTTTTAGACCTTTTATCATTGTGTGATCGTGGAGATCTGTTGATCTGATAGGATCAATCTCATTGGACCCGAATCTATCACGGATCCATTGATTTCCATTTGCTTTGATAATGACCCGCTTTTCGAATTTTCATAATCATCATGAAAGTGTTGATAATCCTTAGGAGAATCTCCCAATTTGGAATGAGTGTAAGAGATAGCCTTGCCGAGCATACCCGGATTTGTGATAAAATCTTTGTCTTAGTGGGTCTTTTATAGCCTTGTCGAGCAAGTTAGCTCAATCACACATACCACACATATTAAGGCTAAGTGTTTTTCATCATAGCTGTTTATCCACAAACGCGTATACGACTTTATACATCTTTTACCTTTATCTTGTCTCCAAATTTATCCTTGAGCACAAATAAGATTTTATCCTTGAGCACAAATAAGATTTTATTACTATCAAGCATATAGTGCCAACATGTGGTGGCATCTCGTTAGTTCACATAGGTATGCAAAAAAAAGAGAATAAGCAAATGGCATACAAGCATCATGGTAAATCCTAAGAAGGTTTCATCAGCAAGCATTTCCCAACCTACTTTTCCTTGATGTGCATCCCACTTGGGTGTTGGATCTAGTTCATTTTTTGAATGATTTCCTAATATAACATGGCAAATATAGATGTATAGGAAAGATTACCCATTTAACTTTCCATATTACTACTAAAGGCTTTCACAAGCAATTCATCGTGCACTTTCTTTATTATCCATCTATTTGTTGAGAGCATAATAGGTGAGACCCCGGCCTCGCTGAAGAGGGTGCGGCCCTTGCCATGGGGTTACCATGGAGCCCACCATGATAAATGTATTATATATTCATGCTATACATTGCTCTATATTTATCATTTTTTTTTTTCATTTCAAGACATTATCCCAAAAATAAAGCAATTCAATTATCAAGTGAATCATACTTATAAGAAATTGTGGTAATTGTTCATTAATTGGGCGCAAAATTTTTGGATCAAGCTGATATTTGTTTACATGACCTTAAGATTGGATGGTAAGTAAATGCTACATAAACATTAAAGTGCACCGTAAGAAGTTTTTAATGGAGGGAATGTCAATCACCACTGTTTCTTATGGTATGGTCCACATGGTAACTGAATCTGCTTCATTTATGGGACACTGGCCTGAAATGATCCGGAGAAACGGATGATGGTATGTTCCAAATGGTGATTGGATCTGTTTCATTTTTGAGATAATACGTTAAAATGTTGTAGAAAAATGAATGATGGTATGGTCCACATGGTAATTGGATCTGTTTTATTATTGGGATAATGTCCTTCAAATGATATGGAAAAACCGATGAACAACTTAGATATATAATAAATACAGCTGGAAAGGGACAGGAGCTTTGGATGGGTCTTATCCACGCCGTTCATTATTTTTTCGTATCATTTTACAGTACAAGCTCAAAAAATGAGGCAGATCCAAGGCTCAATTGGACCACACAACTGGGATTAAACTCTTACCGTTGAAAACTTCTTGGATGGAGCTGATATTTGTGTTTTCTCTTCATCCTGGTACACGTAACTTTATGAATAGATTGGATGGAAAATAAAAATCACGGTGGGCCCTAAAAGAGCTTCAACGGTGAGAATCATTATCACGGCTGCTTCCTGTGGTGTGGTCCACTTGAGCGTTTGATCTACCTAATTTTTGGTATCATAACTTAAAATGATACGAAAATATTAATGGACCATTACATCACGTTGGCCACAAAAAGACTGCCCGTTCCCAGCTGGAGACGGGCGGGGGTAGGACGTAATCCGCGTCCGGGTGGTACAGTGGTACCGTCGTCTTTCAAATGTACACGTTGCAGACGCGGATTGTCTGTGCCATCGGGGGCGCAGGAAATTTCTGTGGTCAGAATGTGCGTGGGGCTCACGAAGATACCCGTGAGAAATCCACTCCGTCCATTAGTTTTCCAACCTCACAATAGGACAGGAATCCAAAAATCAGGTAGATTAAAAACTTATGTAGGCCACACTACAGGAAAAATGGGCTTTGTGAAGTTTCCAACGGTTGAAATTTCCATTCTCACTCTTCCCGTCGTGTGGTCCGCAGAAATTTTGAATCAACCTGATTTTTGGAATCCTATACTTTTGAGATGTTGGTAAACTAATGAACCGATTGGATTTCTCACAGGCACCTATGTGGGCCCACATATAGCTTACGACCACAGGAACTTCATGTGACCTAGGCACAGGCAATCCGTGCCCGTGTGACAGGTTCATGCACCAATTGGAGCCATCCATCTAATGATTAGGGTGCACATTTAACCGGTAGAACCGTGGAATTGGACCGGAATCGACCAAACGGTCCAGTTTAGTCCGATTCTAGAGTGCATTGGTTTTGGTTCCGATTCTAAAAATCAAAGAATCGGTGACGTAGGTTTGATTCCCAGTTTGGGGGTATATAGAACCGAACCGTGAACCGATCCGTAGAATCAAACCGTGGATCCGATCCGTAGAACCGAACTGTGGAACCGAACTTCAAACCGAACCAATGTATTTTTACACACCTTATAATTATTTTCTCTAGAACAATTATTTTCGTAAATGTATTTTAGCACACCTTATGCAATATTTAAATCATTCATCAAATGGACCACAACATGGATGAACATGGGCTTGCAATTAGGCTGGATTATAAAAAGTTCAAAATCGTAGAACCGATCCGGAACCGAACTGGTTTTAACGGTTTGGTTCCGATTCAGTTCTAGAGTGCCAACAGTCGAGTTCCAGTTTCGAATTTCCTAGAATTGTTAGGAACAGTTCAACTCCAGTTTCACCCCATAACCGGATCAAACCAAACTGGTGCACCCCTACTAATGACACCCATCATGGAAGGCCAATGTTCCAAGAATCAGACATGATTCAATCACATCCGTCCATTTTCTTCTCTTTTCCTTCACTGTACTGATCTGATCGCTACAATCATCCGACGCATGTGTATTTAGAACCATTTTACATCCAAGCATAAAAAACTAGATGAACGGTACCGATTGACACATCACCCTTCATAATGTACTGTGAGAGATGGCCTGCTATATTCTGCTTCTATCGGCTCCACCACACTCCGTTTCAAAAGATGGACTGATGGACGAGATGGACGGACAAGATGCAGACCACGTATCAATCAAAAGAACACGTCGCGACGAACCAAAAAGAACCTACTCGGTTAATTGACTTCAACGCTCAGCGCTTCCCTCCTTTTTTCCATCGCTGTCGAGGTTTCTATACTCGCACTTTTGAAAGCCGACACGCGAGTGAAGCATTTTCACACGTGTGAAAAAATTGTAATAGATCTGAGCCTTAAATAAGGTGGGGCACAATATTTAGGCCTTCATTGCTGGAAATTAGTTCATTTCTATGAAGAAATTAACCACAACATGCTAAAATAAATCAACGGGTATAAAAAGCTATTTCATCCGTCCATTTCTTTCAGACACTGTGGCCACAAAGGGGCTGATATTTTTTCAAAGGGATCTAAAAAATTTGGTCCACCTGATAAAAATCTCGGATGTTTCACACGTGTGACGTATTCTCCTACGTGCTTGCGTGTTGAGGAGCTGGGTCCCTGCACGCGTGTAGGCTTATCAAACCTCTTTTAATCGTGAGATCTGCGGCAGAGACGAAAGAAAATTCCCCGAGAGAGAGGGAGAGACAAAGAAATAGTAATTTCTCTGCCAAACAGCCCCAAAGAGAATCTACCAAGGGTTACGCTCCCGTGTTAATTTTGCACCGTTTTAAAAATGGTGGTGACTCATCCTCATCGAATGTGAGGATGATTCACAAAATCCAGACCATCCAAATTGTGGGTCACGTTTTGGATGGATCATATCTTCAAAAATAACAATAATCGAGCAATCAATCCTAGCTTTCCAATCAATCGAAATCAAAATGGATGGTTCCAAATTCGAAGGAAACAATGAACGGTTAATATCATGCGAAGTTTTTAGGTTATGATATAAACAGTTATCCATAGTTGGTTCAGCCATTTGAACGGTCTTGATTTCCTGAAAACTATGCCATGTTTACGGTTGAAGAATCATCAGCATTTATTAAATGGTGCAAAACTAACATATAGGAGTCTAACCCATCTTTGAAAAATGAAAGTTCTCTCCCTAGACCAAAAAGAAGAAATCTCTTATATAGTCGTAGTTGCTTTGATTCTCTATCTCTCTGGAAGCAATCTGTAATAATAAAAAAAATTAAAAATTAAAATCGTCTGGAGAATTGCTATCTGTTCCGTGTTTGGTTGGAGCTCTTGAACTCTGCTTCTGTTTCAAAGTTTCCTTCTAAAAGGTAAGGAATGTCATTACCATAAGCAAATGCATTTTATATAATTCAATTAGGAAAAAAAAAATGAAGATCTCTTCGCCTGTTTTTAATTTGATCATTTTCTTTTTAAAAAACCAACATTTTGTAATTAGATATCGAAGTCGTTTTTCTGCAAAATAATAATAATAATAATAATTTAAATAATAAATAAAATCAAAGAGTCTGTTTATATTGGCAAATGATAATTACATGTTCCTGGTTCTTTCTTTCTTTCTTTTTTTATTTTGGGAATTTGATTGGTTCTCTATTCGTGGCGGATTTCGTGCCTGTATGCGTTTGTTGTTTGTATATTTTCAAATTCTGACTAGATCTTGGTATGTGATTCCACCCATGCTGGCCTTTATCCGATTCCCTTGTACAACTATTTTGTAATTGGTAGGATTTTTATTGCAGGAGTGGATTTTCGACAATTTGGTGTTTTTGTTAGTTGGATTGTTTGTGTTTGGATCTCAATTGTGGGTAGAATTTTGATTAGTTGGTGTATTTTTTTAGTTTCTCTAATTGAATTGTTTTGTGATTGTCCAAATTTAAGTTGTATGTGAATTTTCGTAAGTGGGAGTGTTTACTTGCTGGATTGTATTGCTAATAGAATTGCTGCATGAGATCAAAGTCGTTCTTCGGGGAAAAAAAAAAAATCAAGTCTATTTATGTCGAAAATGATAATTACACGTGCTTCGTTTTTTTTAAAAAAAATCTTTTTTCTTATGGGAATTGGATTGGCTCTCGATTCGTGGCGGATTTTGCATTGGTATGTGTTTGTTCTTTGTATATTTTTGAATTCCGACTAGATCTTGGTATGTGATTCCACCCATGTGTTGGATTGTTAGTGTTTGGATTTCAATTTTGGGTGGAATTTTGATAAGTTTGTGTTTGATTTTTCTGGATTTTTAGAGTTTCTTTCATTGAATTGTTTTGTAATTGTCCAAATTTAGGTTGTATGTGAATTTTCGTAAGTGGGATTGTTTGCTGGATTGTGTCGCTAGTAGAATTACTCCACAATAGGTTAGATTTCAATTTGGGTGGTTTTTTCTTTCTTTCTTTCTTTTTCCTTTTTTCCTTAGAATTTTTTCTGTGATTAGCTCAATTTTTGTAAGTTGGTGTTTTAATTGATGGATTGTTAGAGTTTCTTTATAGCTTCTACATGTAGCTTGACTTCCGAAGGCAGGTTTTTGATAAGTAGGTGATTTTATTTGTTGGTTTGTTATAGTTTCTCTTGTAGAATGATTTTGTCGTTGGTCGATTTTCAATCCCGAGCGGATTCTCAACTTGGTCTTTTTATCTCTTCTCAGATTTTTACCATTTCTCTTCTCAAATTTCAACTGCTGTTGGATTTTCGTATGTAGTTAGATTTTTATAGTTTTTCTTTGTAGATTGTGTTCCATCCAATTTGGATTAGTGGCGAGGGATTCTTTTTTTTTTTTTTTTATAAGATTGTGATATCATTGGATTTCATCTGCCATCTGTATGGATTACTACCATCATCTTTCTGGCTTTCAATTACCACGATTGAGTGTTCGTTGGCCCATAAACAGGCTGCCACCAAAACCCACTCGACGAGATCTGCTCAAACACCTTGAAGGTTTTGCAAAATTCAATTGCTTCAGGGCTGGATTCTGTTGTTTCTTAATTCTGGTAGGATTAGGTTTATTGAGTTTGATTCAAATTGGGGTTCCTAATTCAGTTATGTTATTTTCCTAATTGTCAGGAGAGAACCCTTCTAGCATCCATATTTGAAATGTAGTGAAACTGTATTAGAGCTCTCTCTCTCTAATACAGTTTCTCTACATTTCTTAGGAGATATTTTTCAAATTTTAGTTTATCCCGTTGTCTTTCAATGTTCGCAGATTTTCTTAACTAGATTATGAGCTAGTGTATCTGAAATTCTTCAAAGACTCCATTTGGATGCGGAAGTGAATTGGATTCAAACACAGTTTAATGAAAGAGGAAACCACATGGATTAATCACCCTTCCTAGTATTCATGCCATCCAATTGCAGTTGGATTTCTTTCCCAGTCCTACTCGATTGTACTGTACTTGGCATTTGAAGTCCAATCTCTCAATAAAGGAAGGAAACTTTTGTAACTTGGTTCCTTTGATTTTACTGGAGTTGCTATTGCAATTCAATTCAATAGCATGTCCAAACGCACATCTGGGTCTCTCTCTCTGTTTTTTTTTTTTTTTTTTTGGTTTTACACTCTCATAGAATGTCTCGAGAGTTGTTTTTCTCATGTTTCTCTTGTATACTTTGTGAAGCAGAGCAACCACCCAGAGAGAGCTCGGAGATCGTGTGATAGGATCGAACGGTGAGATTCAAACAGAGACCTTTGATCCCATCTCAGTGAATCACTTCCATATATTGGATTCATTCGCCAACGTGCCATCCCGTCGGCTTCGAACAATAGCCCAAAAGCTTGTGAACTCCTGAGTAACGAAGTGAGATCCATTAGTTTGGTGTTTGTAACCTGTCGGAAGATCTGATTCTTTCAGGTCTTTGGTGGAACATGGCCAGCAATGTCCCTAACATCCGGTTCGTCCGTTGTCCAAAGTGTCGGGAGGTTCTTGTAGAGCTGCCTGACCTTCCTGTGTACAAGTGCGGTGGATGTGATGTGGTTCTCCAAGGTAACATTTCCAAGCGATTTTTCCTTCCTTTCTTTTGATCTTCGATGTTGGTTTTTATGTTATTATGTGATGATCGCAGCGAAGAAAAGAGGAGAGAGCAGCCGGTCTAGAACAGCTGAAACGAATCGAGTTCAGAACAATGAAGCAGAGCATGCATCCAACAGTAATGAATCCATTGCATCGAGCCAGCAACTTACTGCTTGCTCTACAGATGCAAATGTTTCAGATGCGGATCATCCAAGGGAGCTGGCTGTGTCTGGGAATGCTGATGTGAGAAACCCAAATGCAGTTTCTTCTTCTGGTGAGCTTCATAGCCATAGTAGCAATGGAGAATTGGCAAAAACAGCTGGAAATGGAGAAGAATCGAATGTAAATGAAATGAAAGATACGAACTTTGAAAGCCCGAAGTCGAATGTTGAGAGCCAAATAGTTACTGGTAACTCGACTTTGGACAAACAGGCAGAGAAACCTCAGCCACTTGATCAATGCATCCGTGACCGTATAAGCCCAAGAGAGAAGAAGGAAGTGAGTGAAGAACCGATCCACCGCAGCACCATTTCAGATGATACTGTCATTACAAAGCTTGGTGAGGCACTGGGCAATCTTTCAAAATCGCCAACGAGAAGCTCACATGCTTACGATGCAAGTGTCTCTTCCTGCGGCGATGGCTTCGATGATCATTTTCCAGACCAGCATCCAAATTCATCGAACAGAATTCTGTTTGAATCCCAAATGGGTGTGGATTCTGTCAGCGCTGAAGCGTGGCGCACTAGAGAAGATGTTCCGGCGAATGGTAAGATTAACGCCGATTTGGAAATTCAGCGTCAAGTAACCAACCTCTCAGCAATGTCACTGAATGAGTATGGTTCAGCTACCACAGGCAGCATTGTTTGGAATCAAGACAACCCGTCAAAGTCTGCCAGATATGGATTTCAAGCACCAGAGCAGGGGAGTGTGCAGGAGTCCGACGTCTTCCATTCGGTAAATAGCTGGATGGAATCAGAGAGAGATGGGTCATATCGATATCCACCATCAAGGGACTCTGGCCACCGGCGGGGCCCGCCCAGCGTTTATCAGAATGGCGGCCCATCAAACTACCAGCATGATGAGCTTCCAAACAGCCCGAATTCTTATTCATTGAATAAGCTCAACTACCTCGAGAAGGACAGGATCGAACTCTTGAAGAAGGTGGAGGAATTGAAAGATGAGCTCAGTCGATCATATGGCCAGAGAAGAAAAGGGAAGGAGAAAGTCCCGATCAGAGGTGTCCATCTGGAAAATCAATGGCCATCAGGCTATGATCACCATCGTCTGCCATACTACAACACAAGCTATCATCAAAATCCTCATCAACCATACATTCGGAGGAAAACCATGCCCTACCAATGTGGGCCGTCGCAAACGCAATTCACCATCAGACAGCCCACAAGCTGCCCGCTCCACGTCGAACACTCCTGTCCGCAGTGCTATCACGAAGATTGGCAATTCCACGCTCATCCCTCACCCAGCGTCTACGGCAGCCAGGGGCTATGCCGGGCTTGTCCCGGTCAAACATGCTACCATTCCTGCAATCCAAGTTCTTCCCGCCCGCAGCTGCATCCAGACTCCAGTTTCCTGCCACACCACCACAATCCTCATCCACATGAGCCGAGACTCGTAGAACATGAGATGGAGAAGCTGCAGCGCAAAGAGCGACGCCAGCCGACAAAGCGGCATTGCCTTCCGTTAGCTGGTGGGGCCCCCTTTGTCATATGCAACAGATGCTGGAAGCTGCTGCAGCTGCCAGCAGATTTTATGCTGTCGACGAGGAGACGCCACAAGCTACAGTGTGGTGCCTGTTCTAAAGTGCTTACGTTTTCACACAATGGGAAGAATCGTACCTCTCCTTACGTTCTGACCCAAGAACACTGTAAATGGAGTGAGGCCAGTGATATCATTAGCTCTGCAACGATGAATGCCGCATCCACATCTGGTGTCGATGGATTTGTCCACGGTGACCCAATCTCATATTCCGACGATTATGGGCTCTCTGTCTCTAAAAGCTACTCGACAGAGGGCGAGCCTATGTTCCTTGCTCCTCCAATTCATCCCCATCGAAGCAGTTGGAATGACAGGAATTATGCTGAAAGTAGCTCTCTGAAGCCACGAACACAAGGAAGAAAGAAAAGGGTGATCGCCGAACAATCCGAAAAAGAGCCCGAGCACTCAAACAAAGTGTCAGAATCTGAAGAAGCGAACATGGAGATGTCGCCACTCCATATGCTCATGGGCTATTCTTCAGTCAGTGAAGTCTTATACGGGCCCCGCTTCCTACGGAGAGGTTCTCAAAGCCGTAACATTGAGAATCCAGTCACCAATGGATCACCAGAGAACAGTGTGGTATCCCCACTGCAAGATGCAAGCGAGGAAGAAGTGTCATCGAAGTTGTCATCGAGGAATGCAAGACTCATAAATTTAAGAAAGTAGAGCACCAAGCAGGCCGACGGACCTGGGAATCGTCGCTAAGTTCAAGCTTCAAGGAGTGCGGCATTGCTCCATTAAGTCCATCGGGTTATCTGTGGCTAGCCCATGTGATTTATTCTTGCTGGAATCCATTTGAGAATGGAGATTTTCGTTCGAAAATCGAAGGCCGAGATCAATCGGCTAGTGAATATGTAGATTACACTAATCTTCGGTGATGATTTTATCTTCACTGGTTCGATTATTAGAAGCAATACGATAGAAATTCACATATCTAGTAGGACATAATCAAATGCTGATTTTTTATTTTATTTTATTTTCATGTTGCAATCTTGTATTTGTGAGTGATTTTTTTTTATTTTTTATTTTTTTTATTAGTTTTTTAATGTTGTAATCTTGCAGTGAGTATGTGTTGTAATTTATCAGTTCTTTTGCTTATGCAATTGAGAATTCATCTGTGCATATATTAAGATATATATTTCATTCATGGTTTTTAAGTCTGGTCCAAGTCACACTCAACTCGATGAGTTGACTCAGATTCTGGCAAGCCAAGCGAATAAACCCGACTAGGTGAGTCACAACTCGACTCAAGACCAAACAAGTCGATCCGACTCTAAAATCGGTGCTTTCATTTGATTCTTGATTACAGTAATTATGTTCTAAACAAAATAGATTTGTTGTAATGCATTTGAGTTCTTGTATGTTTAGGATGTTATTGTGTAAGGGGTCATTTTGCTCACTGGAAAATACCCATCTGGAAGTGGAATCCGTAAGGGTAAATTCCTACATGCAGGACCTGGAAAAGCTTAGAAACGGTTTCCAGTTGGAGATTCTAATTTTCAGGTTTTTTTTTTTTTTTTTGGAAATTCTTGGCCAGAGGCTGGCCTGCAAATTCGAAGGAAACAGGTTCCATTCCAATGGTCACTTTTTTTGAATTATTTTTTTAAAGTTCCTATGCAGTATACCCTAACAGAGTCCGAATTCTGCAAATTTGCGTTACTAGTACTCAAACATTACAGACAGAATCTATTTCTCAGGGATTTTGTTTTAATGGAAATGAATTCTTCAGGCCCTCTTAAATTCCAGGTCGCCAAACAACCCCACAGCTTGAAATGCAGAAATATGTGACTGACACATAACAGTTGCCGACTAATAGATGCAATGTTTGCTTTTCATTGATTGAGAGTATAAGAAATTGGGTTTGTGAAAACACATACCCAAACGATTTAGGATTTCAAGGAGAAAATTGTAAGATTTGGGGATTTTAGAGAAAACCCAACGGTAGAAAAACAACTTTCCAAACTCGGACTTTTTTTCTTCTTTTTTTTTTCCTGCGCCGCCATGTCCTATAGTCATTTCCACTCCGAGATGAATCCATCCACCGGTTTGTCTGACCATGTTTGCCCTAAACTTAATCTGGTTCACTCAGAAGGTGGGCCACAATATTGGAAACAGGTGGATCGGTTACAAAACTTTGGCTACTAGGCCTTCCAAATCCTTAAGGGGTTTATCTAAAAGACTCACGGTATAACTAAAAAGACGTGTATTTGTTTTGCAAACTGTAGCCCACCTAACCAGTGAATCAACCTAATTCTTGGGATATGAAATCAATATAACTTTGCCTTTCTAAAGGACGGATTGGATCTTAGACCTACAAGCCATTATGGTAAACATGTAGTGTGCACATGAGCTTGTATTGCACAGGTGCTTGGGCTTCTTCTTCTTCTTCTTCTTCTTCTTCTTCTTTTTTTTTTTTTTTTTTTTTTTTTTTTTTTTTTTAACACACGCACACACACCCCACACACGCACGCCGTGGGATTTCACCACTGGTGGGTACTCGAACCCTTGACCCAGTGTTGAAACTCCTGGGAGTCTACCACCCGGGTAAGAGTAAGGACCCACAGGTGCATGGGCTTAACAAGTTAGCACTGGGTTCTTAACAAGTTGGCACTGTGAACCCACCACGATGACCATGCGACATCCACTCCATCGATCCATTTAGGTATGGGGCCATCAATGGGCTGGGCTCGGGCTGGGCAAAATCAAAATTTTGAATAGGCACAGCCCAAACAATTCAATGAAGTAAACCCATGCCCTGTCTGTTGACAACCCTAATAGGGTTATGACCCCAAAAATTGGGTAGATCAAGACTAAAGTGGGCCACACTTGCTCACCATTAAAACCTTTGTGGGGAAATTGTTTTTCTTATGCATGTATGTCAAACATGCATTTAAAAAAAAAAATAAATTCACACAAGCAGTTCTCATGAAACATTCCAAAGAATTGTTTGTTGAGAATCAATTCTGCGGATGCTAAAGCCAAACAGGCCCCAAGAGATTTGGAATTCCAGAGAGATGATGGCATGAAAAAGACTTAAAAGAAACCTACATCTTTTGGGTTCCAATATACACTGCAATGACATTTGAGATTCGCATCCAGTTACATACCCATGGGGCCCATCCAGTGAACAGATAAGATCTCGCACAAGCACACCCCACTGGCACATGGGCCCACATAGCTGTTGGCATAAAGGATTAGGGACTCTTTAGGATGTACCGGATAGGCCGTACCACCCCATTTTTTGGTTTTATCAAATCAGGCATCATCACTTCTCTTTGAGGTACAAAGATGACTCTGCTCAGGATGATTGGATTATTCAAGCGACTGAAATTTTGCATGATTTGTGTTTCACAAAATCCTAAAGAAATATCAAAGACCGACATTTCACTTCTGATTCTCTGAATGTTTATCTATTAGACATTCTTCCTGTTTTGGATAATTGTTTATATACAGTATACTTTGATGTTGTCCCTAAATAAAGCAAAGGGGATGGATTTCAATCATACTCAAATTCTATTTACAATAGCAGATGACAGAGCACACGGGAAGGACAGGTTATGGAATATCTAAGTTCTTGGGTAGGGACCCCTCGTGCTCATTTGCCGACTCATTTTACGGTTTGAGGCGATGGAGATCCTCTGGTCCTGGAGCATGTTTAGTTCTGGTGCCAATAGCCGGGTGTAACGGTCGAAATACAGGAGCTGTTTCATGAGAAGGGCAAATTCACGAGGAAATTTCAGCCCGTATGATTCACTGACACGAACCTGTAAAATAGATTGTCAGGAGGAGACAAGTGAATATTATCTTCGCAGAACTGGAAAACACGTGCATGTGCACACACACACATGGTTTGATTCTCATGTGTTTGTGAGCGTCAAAACCATGCCGATGCGCACGCAATGTAACAAAACCATGCCAAGATTCCAAAATAACATGATTCCATTTTTGTTTAATTTCTCTACCAAATGGAGAGTTGCATTTTAAAATTTCTAAACATCAGTGCTTTTGCAAGAGATGGGTGTTAGTGTTTCATGACTTTAGAAGTTTGGGTATGCTTCATTTCACAAAATTTTACTGGTTTCTTTCCTACCATTTAAAACACTGGGTTATGATACGTGCACTGCATGTGGAGAGAGTAAGGGAGAGAAAAAGGAGAGAGGTCGAGGGAAAGGGTGTGGCTACACACATGCAAGGCTACACGCAGAGGAGGAGGATTTTGATGGTGGACAACCATGCCCACTTTTCCAGTGCTGTGAACCAACCAAGCTTTAGATCTGCCCCGTTTTTCAGCTGACATCCTAACATGAGCTGCACAACAGATATACCGTGTGGATGTTGCAGATTCATCATAGTGGGCTCCATAGAGCCATTGTCGCACGAGCTCCTTGAGGCTACATCTTCTATGCAGGTCACTTGCAAAGAAGAGAAGAAGCGGATGCAAGCTGCTCCCGGTAAGGAGTTGAAAGGACAAAAATACTTTGTGGGTTGAAGGGCTACCGAATGAAAAAAGAACCCAATGTTTTTCCCACCCCACAAATGAATCATCACCATCATCATCTAAGCCTTATCCAAACTAATTGGGGTCGGCTACGTGAATCCTTTACGCCATTCCACAACTAATTACAGGGGTAAAAATGTCCAAACGCACTCATGTTATATATAGTATAGAAAACATTAACAGTAGATGACCACCATGAAATAGAAGCTTACCACATCAAGGAAAAGAGCATTCATCTGCCTCTCGTCAACAATTACATTAGCTGATACGGCAGCTCTATCTGGCCCCCTCGCTGTCGCAACAACAATTTCCGTATCTAAATCCTGCATTGAGATGAAGGGTATTAAGTCAATTTAGAAAATAATCAGCATGCAAAATTGTCAGAAGCAAATGAGTGATGACAATGGAAAATAGAAGTATAACGCACATTTCAATTTCTCAAAATCAGGATGAAAAGCAAATGGCAACAGTTCATTGCTGATCGTGGCAGTTTCCTGCTAAATCAGATGCTTTGAATATAAGAGATCAGTATCCAGGTACAAACAATTCTTTATGAGTCATGACATGAGCTTTTCAATGGAATATAATTCTCTGCATGCCACCAATGTGCCAGACTGCCAGTGCTTCACACCAACCGTAAGGCAGATGGAGAAACAGAAGGGTATGAGAATATTCTCTTCATGCTTTTCCAGGGAGTTAATAGTTGAAAGAAAGATTAAATACATTACCAGATGACATCTAGTGTGAAGTCGGAGAGGTGGAAGTCAGTTTTCAATTTTTGTGAAGTTTTGGGAACTCTCTTCATGACTAAATATTTCTTATAAGGGTGCACTGACATGGTACAAGTACCACCACCAATAGTGGCGGTACGTAGCTATTGTTGTGTCCATGTGGTATGTGCATAACATCAAATTCGTCCAACAGGTGGTCCCATCATGATGGGTAGACACCCCCCCCCCCCCCCCCCCCCCCAAAAAAAAAAAAAAAAAAAAAAAATTAGACAGATCCAACCATCAGGTGGGCCACAGGCCCACAACATAGAATTAATGTAAAATTGCGTAAAAACTCAAAATTCATGTCTCAGGCCCCACTAGATGATTGAATTGGCCTGATTTTTTGGGCATCCCGTCACCATGGTGCGGCACATCTGTTGGATTGGATGTCATGCACAAACAACATGGACCCCGCCTCTTGAATTTTGGGGGGTTTGGGGCATTGTGCATTGTTTCCTTCAGTGTGGGAGCCCACCGGAATCATGGATTAGCCTGATTTTTAAGGCTTCTACCCATCTGGGATTGCCCAAGTAGACTTGCTTGGGGGGGGGGGGGGGGGGGGGGGGGGGGGGGCTGGGGGGGCTCTCGGCCCCCTGGGTTGTTCCTTCTGTTCTTTAGCGAAAATTTTAAGGACACATTAAATGGGGGAAAAAAAACTGACAGAGCCAACTTGACTCGATTCAGACATAGGCCGAGTGATTGGAAGCAATAACCTTTGTATTTGGGGGCTCTTGGCCCCCTGGTGTTGTTCCTTTTGTTCTTTAGCGAAAATTTTAAGGATACATATTAAATGGGGGGAAAAAAGCTGACAGAGCCGACTTGACTCGATTGAGACATAGGTTGAGTCAATAGTGTAGCATTGTTAGCATGAAACATCAAAACTTGATCTAGCAATCCCAGAAAAAAAAGTGCTCAAAATCTTGGTGAAGCCAAGCAAGAACACTAGGTTTCATTTTATTTTATTTTTTTTCTTTTTAATCAGTAGAAAGCTTCCAAACTTGAAAAACTCGAATGAGTTCTAGGCCTTGTCTGGGGTGACTTGGACTGAAACCCTCATTGAATACCGGCTGAGCTACAAAAAAAAAAAAAAAAGTCAATGTAGCATACCAACATTCATGCCCACGTGCCTACATGTGTACTAATGTTTGTGTATTATGTATATTGAAACAATTTACTGACTTAAATAGGAATTTCATATATAATGTAGAAATTGTTTTTGTTCACATATAGCCTCATCTTTTACCAATCAGGCAGTCAGTGATGTAACTCATAGATGCATGCAGGTACTTACAAACAAACATAAAAACATACACAGGTACATTAAAACCATACCATTTTCAAGAAAATGATTAACTCGAAGACAAAAATCATCAAACAAATTGTCTGACTCGGAGCCCTCAGCTTTTTTTAAAAAATCTTTTAAAGCCTTGGAAACCTCATATCTTCATCATATAGTGTAACCATTGTTTCCACTTGAAAAACACCGAAACAGGTAACCATCAGTCCATATGCCGCAAGAAAATCAAATATACCTGTATTGAAGAAAATATCTTTTCCAAGTCTCTCGCAAATGCCTTAGTATCTACATCCTTATTTGTTGCACCCATCTCGATCAGGGCTGAAGCCATTGATTCGTATTCTTCGCTTGAAATTGATGCCAAAAATATCTCCATAGCAGCCCATGTCTTTGGGGATATGCGGCCCACAATCCCTGCAGAGTTTGTCATTTAGCGTTCTTGAATGAAATTTTGGGCAGATAAATATTCATTTGGGTTCAACTTGCACAAACCAAAATCAAGAAACCCAATACGGCCATCACGAAGCAACCACAAGTTCCCCGCATGTACATCAGCATGGAAGGTTTCACAGGCAAGCAAACTTCCAAACCTGCATGATAATGTCATTACATCAACATTGTATTTATGATATCTCACAAACAAAAGAATTTTACACCATAATAACATTTCAAACCTATTAATATAAAGGGCGCACTCCAGTGGTACCAATACCACCGTAACCTTACATGGTATGGGCCAGATGTGGGGACCAAAAATGATGTATTCACACCATCCAACTCATCCATCAGATGTGGGACCTCAAAAAAGCCAAAAGGCCTAATACTGAGTCAATCCAAAATTGGTGGGCCACAGAAAAGGAAACCAACTGAGAAGCATCGCCAACCTTGAGTTTCACAGGGACACCCAAGTCATAAAACAGCCTGATTTTTGGCTTGACCATTCGACTGGCATGGTTGAAGAGTCTGAACAGACTCAATTCTATATATGCAACACTGTAGGTCCCCACTCTAATAAATGGTGGGCATTCCCCTCAACATGTTCCCTGTGCTATGGCCCACATGAGTTTTGGATTGGACTGATTTTGGGGGGCTTGGAGTTTTTCGACGTTACACATATGATGGACGGGTTGGATTCTGTGAACATATCACTGGGCCCCCACATCTGTCAGGTACCTCTGGAGCACACCCCTTAACATAAATCATCGGATAACTAAAAGCTTAACTATTTTCTCTCTTTCAAAGGAGGAACTCAACGATCATGAATGGAACTGTCCTGGAAATGTACAACAAAGAATTATATGATCCTACACTTGAGGATTTCTATGGCACTGGCAGTTCATTCATTCACACAAGTGGGGCCCACAGTTTGGCAATCCCGATGGTTGATCTAATGGCCAGATCATTGGATGGACTATTGCTCAGAACCTCCTCAATGGAACAATCCTAAGTTTCTAATCCTTCCATTGGCAGCCTGCAATAGACAGTTAAGAAAAGAGAAACAGCAATGGTCCACACTCAACTGTAAAACTATAAGAGATTGGATGGATTTTTGGGTCATCACGCATCACCCATCATGGTGGGTCCATCAGATCAACAAAGTGGACGGACAATTCCTACAAAAATAGAATTAAAAATAAAAAATAAAAAATCCAAGGATACCATGCATATCTTCAGGTCATGGATCATTAATACTCTTGTACCATTAGATGGCAAAGCAGATGTCTCATGTACACTTACCACACATTAAGTGCAGTAATTAGACTCGCCTCTGGACTAGAAACCAGCGATCTTATAGAATCAAGATCCGTGAGAGGAACTCCATAAAGCCTCTCCATGGTCAGTACTCGCCGTGTGCTGCAGTGTCGGTAGACTTCTGGAGCTTTAGCCTGTCCAGTGAGTCCCATATCTTCTAGATATCTCCTGAAGGACTCTATGTTTACAGCTTCTTTTTGGAAGTCAACCTCTTCAAGCATTGATTCCTTTATATCTTTGACAATACCCACCTAGTAGTGTGAGGATGTATAAGATTGATGATCGATAATCACAAAATGAGAGAGAGAGAGAGAGAGAGAGAGAGAGAGAGAGAGAGAGAGAGAGAGAGTGTGTGTGTGTTCTAACAGTCGCTTCCTATTCTTAAATACTGAGGTTGCATATAGTGATTTGAGCTGTGCCCACTGCCCATATATTGAAAGAGGGAGGACCCAATGCTCAGTATCATCTTAGTCGTCGACCATTCAATAACTGTACACATGGTAAGCGTGCAGAAGGTATGGGAAGGTATGGTCCTGTCAACTGTTGGCATCTACCATGGATGGGGCATATCCCTAGAATCACAGCAATCAGGTGATCCCAGCAAATGGCTGGATTACAAACAGGCAGTTAGGAAAATGCCCAACAAAAAAAAAATACCTCCAATCGATGGCCTGGGATCATCTAACTGATGCAAGTTTTGGTGAATGGCCTACCCAGAGTAAAGTACTATTCACAAGCAGTCTCAATCCCGTAAATATGTGCCAGATAACTTAGACATTAGCATTTACCACCGCATGCCTTCTTAAGTCAGTACACTACATACCAGTGATGTACGCCTGAGTTCAGGATTCAAAAACTCCAAAATGCGTGCGACGATGTACACAAAGTTCAGATCTGCAACCAATATATCTTCTATTCCAGGCTTTAAGACCTTTATTACCACATCTTGTTGGGAGCCTTTAAGCCTTGCCCCATGAACCTGGATGGAAATATTTCCAATTCTATGATCTTCGCTGACATAGAAAATGAATGCAGTGGCAAAATTGGGTCCCTATGCATGAGGACATGAATGGTGTCATGACATAGCATCATGTACAAATGAGGCTTATGGTTTCATGATCGATAACATTCATTTGATCGACCCCACAGTTGAAGGAGATTCCCTGAAATCTGGGAAGATTCAATCCAACCAATCATTGGCCTTTTCTTTCCAGATTGTTGACGTATTTATTTTAGCCATCCATTAGTAGGCCACCCATCTGATAGTTAGGATCTTCCAATTTGCAAGATTTTTGGGTCATCCTGCATCCAGTGGGGTATATCAGATCTATTGCATGGATCACCAAGCCATGGGCCCAACCTGTGCAGATTGATGCATCAGGACATTCCTTGATACACAGGGACCTGATAATTCAATATATGCAGAGTAACAAACATGCAAACCTGAGCAATTGACGCTGAGGCAATCGGCACTGGATCAACAAACTCATAGACACTGTCTATCGGCCTCCCTAAATCTGCCAGCAGAATAGCCTCAATTTCACTAAATGGAATTACTGGAGCCTTATCAAAGCAATTCTGGAACTCCTGGACATATTCTGCTGGAAACAATGTGGGCGCAGATGCTATGAACTGCCAATTTGCAGTACGAAGTAATCAGCAAAATTGTCACCCGCAATACCAAGATTGCAAAAATTCTCATATGATCATAACCATCCAGAAATATGCAGTTCAAAATCAATTCCTGGTATAAGTTCTAATGTGGCTTTAATGTAGGGTAAACTCATTGGAGCTATAATCAAGATGGTTAAACATAAAATAGAAGGGGGGAAATACTACTATGATGGAAGATGCAGCAACAATCTGATGAATACAGCAACAAGATTCATCAAGTAGAGATGCGATAGGTCAGGAGCTTTGGCTAAGATGTTTTCTGATACTCCTAATTCCATATATGAGGGGCCCATGGTTGAATCCAAGCTGTTGATCTGACAAGCCCAAATTTTGATAGGATATGCTCCAAAATATTCCAGATTGGAAGTCCTACCCATAGATCTCTGTCCTCTGTTGAATTTGGACCATTTCTGTATTCTTTTCTTAGAGTTCTATCTCTATACATCCCCCCAATGTGGTACATTTTTGGGGTACATGCATCCAGAGTGGGACCCATCAGATCAACAAGATGAACATGGGAAATGACTAGGGAATTACAACAATCAGCAAACTGTGCATTTGTTGAGGCTCGTGACCCTACATTTTCTCTTGTAACGTCAGAAAGGAGAGGATAACACCCATCATGACACATATTTAGCAAGCCAATGACTTCAGATCCTCAAACTATACAGCAACAGTTTGGTCCAGATAGTACATCGATTGACAGCGTGATATGCAACAAGCATCTAACAGTAGTTGCCTCCAAGGTATTAATCATCATCATCATCTACGCGTTATCCCAACTAAACAGGTCCTACATGAATCCTTTCCTGCTCATATTAACGTTGGAAGTTATGACATAAATTCGACACCAGCTGCCAACCTGACACAACCCTATTCCTTTATCCAGGCTGGGGACCAGCAACGAGAGCATAAATCTCCCACAGGCTCAATGTAATAACTATTACACAGGTTGACTACAATCACGCACTATCTATAGGTTCATTACATTTTATTACAATCAACCTTCACAGGCATTCTGAATGTAAAATTTCAGACAGTCCTACCCTTCACATGCCAGCACAGGAGAGCTAAGACATGGTGAAAACAAGGAGTTACAAATCACCACCAAGCAAGCGTGACAACTGATAGTGGCAAAAGAAAATTCATGACAATATCAGAAGAACTAACTTACTCTTCAAATGAAGAAGAACAACAATAACAAGAAGAAAGAAATTACTCTTTAAAAAAATGAAAAAGTAGTAACTAAATAGCTCTCAAAAGGTAACATGCAATGTGATGTAGCAAAATGAAGGAAATTGGGCCTAACTGAAAATTAGAGCATTTGTACCACTTTAATGAGATCTATCTCTCCTTCAATGACTACAAATAAGATGCTCTCTTCAGTTGCAGCAGAAGATATAGTAATAAAGGAAAAATGATAGAATAATGGAGTCACACCACCAAGAAACAACCCTGCAGAGTCTCACATAGATCTAGAACAAAAGAAATCAATTTCATTCAATCTACTTATCCATAATAGTTCCATGTGTGGGCTATTTATATATAACTTTATAGAATGCCTTATCAAATGCAAAAAGCCAAGGCTTGAAGCCTATTGGCCCAAATAATAGCTTTCCTAAATTGTCTCAACTTGCAATAAAAGAAATTAACTAAATAAGGAACCAAATATGATATCCTGTCATACCATAACTAGGGTGTTCAGGTGTGGCGGTGGGTCATTTTCGTCTTCATATCTTGGCCTTCTGCTATGTGTGGGCAAAGATGTGAAGCATAATGGGACAGCTCATCGAAAAAGTCGAAAGAAACTATCACGGTGGAAGAGCAAGCATTTATCTTTAGGTGGTAGGATTACGCTCATTAAAGCAGCAATGTCTAATACGCCCTTATACTTCTTGTTTTTGTTTAAATGTTCGAAGTCCGTGTTGACCCAGCTGTGAGTGAGAATTATTATGGCAAGGATCCTCGGATCCTCAAAAGTTCTACCTGTTGAGGTGGGAAGAGGTCTGCAAGCCTTATGGGGAAGGGGAGCAAGTATTACGAGGCTAGAGACGGTGACTCTTACCTTGTTGGGGAAATGGTTATGTAGGTTTGAGCTCGTGGAGGAACGAGATTGCTAGCAAGTACAAAGTCAAAGAGAGGAGTTGCTAGGTTAGGGACTCATCTTTATACAAGGCTTCTAAGCTCTGGAAGGTAATAAAGAGTGTTGAATCATTAGCTTCTCAGTCAAGAACGAGAAGATGATCCGTTTTTAGAGGATTTGTGGCTAAGTGACATCGGAGGCAAGACAACTAACCACTTGCTCTAAAAGCTCGAACTAATAGAGTATGGCGAATCAATCCCTTTATCTCATACCCAGGTTAGGCCTTCAACCAAACCCCCCTTGTGGGCCCCACTTCACATGGGTCCCACGTCACACGAGCCACCGACCCCAAGTGTGCCTTCACTTTACATAGGCCACCCCACTCGAGCCCGGTGTGAAAATGCCCCTGCATTAATCACCCCCGGTGAGGAGTTTCGAACACAGGACCTCCCACTTTGATACCACTTTTGACATGGGACAACTAACCACTTACCCTAAAGGCTCGAACTGATAGAGCGTGGCAAATCAATCCCTTTCTCTCATAGCAAAGGTCAAGCCCTCAGCCGAACACCCCCTCCCCCAAAGGAGGAATCTGACGAGCTTCATGGCTTTCGCCCTTCACTTGGCTTGAAGGCCGCCATGGTGTGGAGGTTGCAAAGTCGGGTTGGTTTTCTGTCCAATCCTTCTATGAGTTGCTTTCCCAATCGTTGTCGGATTCACGTCCGAGTTTATACAACTTTTGTGTGGCACTACAATGCTCCTCCAAAGGTTGTGGCCTCTGCTTGATCGATGGGAAGTTCACCATTGACAATCTCCAAAAGAGGTCAATGGTCATTCCTAACATGTGCCCCATGTGTTTGCAAGATGCAGAGTTGGTAAACCAATTGTTCATCCATAGTTTGTTTGCTAGATTGGTTTGGGAGAGGTTTTTGGGCCTCTTTAAGTCACCTTAGGTGATATCGGGGACCATGGAAGGCTTGTTTTTGGCATTACCACGGAGGTGGCTACGGGAAAAAGGAAGGATTTTTTTTTTTTTTTTCATTTTGTTGGAGGCTAGCTCTGTTGGTTGGTTTATCGGCTATTGGGGGGGGGGGGGGGGGGGGGGGGGGGGGGGGGGGGGACAGGGAAGAAACAACTGGTGCTTTTGAGATCAAAGCGGTTTGGTTTCGAAGGTCTTTAGAAGGGCAAAGTCAAAGGTGTTGAAATGGGGTTTTTCCCTAAAAGTCCTTATTAAGTGTTTTTCTCTTCTTTGAGCTGGGTTGTTGCAATAGTAGTTTGTTTACCGTCTTTTTGGCATTTCTCTAATAAAATTTCATTTCTCAAAAAAAAAAAAAAAAGGTTGTACAACTTGTACAAGAATCCTCTTTAGGGCCTACTTGATTTTTCAATTACAAGCGGAAAATGGTTGTAAACGGGTCATGATTATTTGCCCTTGTAATAATGATGATTTTGTTACGGTGTTTGTTTCACCCTAAAATCACCCCAAAAATGGTGGTTTTGTAATGTGAAAATGTAATTATCACATTTTACTTTACCTCCTCCTTTCACAAGTGTATTCTACTATTAACATACAAGCCATAATTCCTTACTAAACAAACACCTAGAAAGGGTAATGATGGCTCATTTACCTCACATTTCATAGGAAATTGACAGTTGGTATAAATGCCTCAAACTAGTATCTAGTTTAACTTGTGGATGTGGGCCCCACAGTCTAACCGGACTGTTGGATTGACCCAGATATGTCATTCAGGCAATTTACTCGGTCCAGATCATCAATTGGCTGGATCTGGACCACTGATGTGGTCCATATCTTCAATCCAAATGGATGGACTGTCCCAGATCTCCCAATTTGCAATGTAAATGGTTGGATCGCCTGATCATTTAATCTGGAACCTTGAATGGACCTGATTTGCAATCTGAACCTATAGATGGGCCCGATCCCACATTCGGCAATATCTAGGCTTCGGATCATTGGGTCGCCTAGATGCATTACAATGGAATTAACAGAGCACTGCTCAATGTGGCCAAACAAGGAATTTATAGAGCCAACAACATGATTGATTTGTCTGGTAATAGTTACGAACAACGAAATGAAATTGTATGGTACATGGAGAAGTAACAAGTTGTAGCTTATAAGAGTAGCTATACGAAGTTGTGAAGATCATTGTAAGTATGTTGGGCCGTGACCTTAAAGGTCGTGACATTGATCGCTATTCACTTAAGCTACACCCTCAACCCCCAGAACTCATTATTTAAGAAAGAACATGATCTGTTGGAGCTTTCCTAAGCCCATACGCAACTCTACACATGGCCACCAGGCATGTGCATTGACACTAGATCGACACATCAAGTGATGCAATCGTGTAGATTACCTAATGTAACCTAGAGGGGGACCCACAAAAGCCTAGGAATGGACCCCATGATTTGTCTTATTAGTAATCTAGGCCCTAAAAATCTATATGTTGGCTTTCTGAACCTCGATGATGATTTGATCAATCTATTGGCCCCACATGAGTAGGTCAACCAGTTAGTGGACTCCACAAGTGATGCAATTAGAAAGTGGATCCACAAGTTCATATGGTTAGTTATTTAATTAGTTGTTAGAGTTCGAGTTAATCATGATTCGCTGAACAAGTTCATCTTAGCATTTTTGCCACTTATTTTGTGGCCCATTACTTAAGTATCAAATGACGTTAGAATTGATCAAATTTGCAAGTTATTGAATTAGCTTTCAAATGAGACCAAGATCGGGTAATTTTGATACCATTTGAGTAAGTTATGGACAACTTCCGAAAGAATGCATGGCTGTGATAGGACTCGGAGATATTTTAATCATTTTTTATATTTTATTTAAGAAGGCTGTTAGGGTTAGAAGTGAAAGGATGGTAAGGATTGTAGTCGACTTTCTTTGCTTTGAGAAAAGTACATAGATATGTAAATATTCTTGAATGGTTGAATGAGAAAAAACAATGCATTTACTCACTAAAAAAAATTTCTTGCTTCTGGAAGTAATTCCTCGAAACATTTCGAATGTAATGCTCACTACAAGCATGGTCTGATGTTATGCTCACACAAGATGTGATGCTTTGCATCTGGTTGATGCAATGATAATCATTATTGGACAGTCTTGTCCTATCAAACTTGGAAGGTAAGATCTAAACCTGCAAATTTAGTCCTTTGTTTTCGAAACTACTTAGTTAATTGTTCTTGAAGAATTGAGAAGAATGAAATTGCAGGCTGAGAAAAACGTCCCAGGGTCACTATCATAACTATTCCAAAAATCAGGTCGTCATCCAAGGGTCACCATCATAACCTGA